>JALIZH010015005.1:0-10921 GCA_030522465.1 Rhipicephalus appendiculatus
CCGTTGTACCGTTCATTGTACTCCGATCTTCCTGGCCATGATGTGTTGAAACGAGTGCGCAAAATGTATATTTCGCCGAATTCAAAAAACATTCTTCTATAAGCTCCACTCTGAAACATTGCCGGTAAACACATGGTTAAAAAGAAAAGGTATTTTTGTTTCTTCTGTTAACTGCCGCCTATGTGATGTGCCAGAGACAATAGAACACTGCTTCGTTAGCTGCAAAGACGCTATCCTGTTCTGGGATGTCCTTTCAACGGGCTCTGAAGAAACGTTTTGAAATCAATTCTTACACTATACGTTATCTTCTACCAACATCACTGGATGAAGTGCCCTTTGATATGTTTTTCCTCATGGGTATGCACAGCCTATGGAAGACACGAATGCAAGACCGCAACGCAGAACCCACCATTTCTTCGAGAACACATTTTATTAGAATGGCTGTTCACTTAAAGGACATTTATGACGAAATAGACTTTGAACCGGACTGGTACCCCATCTTGGTGAGGTGCTTGGCCTCACCATCTTTTGTGTGTGACATGATTTGATGAACTCTCGCGGCTCTACTGCACGTTGTTAGAAGTCGAGTGTTTCCTCAGCAACGCCAAAGCGCTTATTGTCGCTATGTGATTGTACTTGTTGCATACTATTAGTGCCATTTATGTTCATTGTAGCACACATTTAATAAATACCATGAAAGAAAAAAAGAGGCGTGGCTGTGTGGTAGAACACTTGCTTGCCACGCAGACGGCCTGGGTTCGATCCTCACACGGACCCGGAATTTTTATTATTTATTTTATTTGCATCTTTTTCGATTTTTTGGTCACGGACAAGATGATGATTTTTCGCTCACAATCAACGACGCCGACACCAACGCCGACGCCGGAATGTCTGCGAAACGAGCTTTCTAATGCTATCGCGTTAATATGCTATCAATGCACGTTGTTTCAGACCGCAAAAACTAGGATGAAATACTACCATTGGCGACGTATGGTTTCCACTCTGTGAAGTACAAAAGAAGCGGCTATAGCTCAATCTTTCTCCTTTACGCTCACCTGCTCCCTCATAATCTGGAAAGTAACTTTAGTTTTGTCATCCGTGATGATTTGGCTATCGAAAAAGCCTGTGTGTGGAACGGAGGAGGCCGTCCTACTGGGCCACTTACGTACATTGTTTTCCCAAAACTATGGTAAAACACAGCACGACAGTGTACAGAAAAAAAATTTATTTATACTCCTTGTGAGTTCCTGTGGCTGTGCACATAAAGCAAAAGTTTCTTTTGTCAAAGGCTACTCGCGAACTATGCTGGTTTCTCTGTTATTCTGGATTGCCTCAGCAAGGTCAAGTGGAAAATTATGGCCGATGCTTAGAAGCTTCTAAGAATGTCAAGGCAAAAGCTATAGTGGGGCCTTGTATTGATTTGCTGTTGAACTTCCTGGTGAGCGCTCCGCTGACCTGCTGTTGAACTTTCCGATGAATTCTCTGCCAATGTGCTATTGAACTTAGAGGTGAACTTCCCGCTGATTTGCTGTTGAACTTTCTGATGAAGGCTCATAGGTCGCTGCCGCAGCTTCATTTGTTGAACTTTCTGAAGAAGGCTCTCATAGGTCGCTGCCGCAGCGTCATTCATTTGTCGCTTCCCGCCGAAGGAGTTTACGACGAGGGGGGATTTCGAGCTGTTGTGGCCCCTTCCGTCGTACCGTCCTTTATCTGTTTTCACCACCTGCGTGAAGGGTTTGGTCACGCGATGTTCTTGCTTGTTTTAGTTTTATTGCATATAGAAGTTACAGGGTTACTTGCGGCGAATTTTCGCTATCGCCGTCGTAGTCGCCATCATGTACCGTATTAAGCCCAAGTAGATAACATCTCCCCTCACTTCGTATGTTTTATGCTTGAGAGAAAGCGTGCGAAGGCTGGATACGGCCGCTACTCAAGCAGCGATAAAACACGCCAACCGTCTCCGTAGCGCGAAGGAGCATGAATGGGTGAGTGGGCGGGAGGGCGCTGCGTCGCTCGGGCAGCAACTGGAAACTTTGATCAAACTTGAGCGACAGCGAGCGTTCGCGCGCGCTATATCGTATATATTTGCCGACGGTTCATACCTTTGCACGTTCTTTGCTCCCACCGCTTACTTCAAGTTGAAGCGATACACACCACGAAAACTGCTTCGCTCACTGAAGCGACCATATTCCCTTCAGCCAGCGCTTTGCAGAGTTCCGCCAGATCGGAACCTAAAGGAGTTAGCTGATAGCCTTACTTATAAATAACATTCCAATTTGTTGCAATCGTACTCATTGATTCGCCCTTGCGGCGAAACCGTAACATTTTTACTAACGCAAACGCCGCACAGACGAAGTGAACGTTCAATGCGTTGAAGTGAACGCTTTCATGTTGAAGCCTTTCGCATAAATAAGGGAGGAGATATTGCGTCAGTCTGTGCTGCTGTCAGATTCTGAACTTACTTTTATTGGATATGACATGATTGGGTGCTTGTCTTGATATTAAAAGGTTTCACACGCGCCTTCGTGTTGTATGCAATCATCCAGTCTTGTCGTCATTCGTTGATTCATACTGTTTTTAGATAACGATGGGTTTTGGTGACGCACATTCGTGCGATACATATGTAAGAACAAAAAGACTCTCCCGCCAAGTGTAGCGTTCAGTTTTTAATTTTAAAAGCTAAGATACGTCAACACCGAAGCGATGTGCTCAGCTTCAATGCAGCACGAAACGCTCTCGCAGAACACAGCGCGAAGGTGTACCATCGCATCAACTTCGACGCCAGCCGGGTCATCGAAACGACCAAAAGACAATAATTAGAACCAGAGAAAGCGGTGTGACACCCAGAAGAGCGCCACTGAGTGGACGCCGATTTTTGGCTAAGGTCGCCTACTCGCGTCAGTGAACACCACTGCCCGACCAGAGCGAAACGCAACGCGCGTCGTGTCTTCCCCGTTGGTCGGCTGCGATTTTTCGCTTGGCGAGCGCGTCGCAGAGCTTCTTTCGGTATGGATGGATGCTATGAGCGACGCCGACGCTGGGGGTAACGTCGTCACCTGGCAATGTGTTAATGCGTCGACGAAATTGCACTTTTCCTATTCGTAACGAGCCGAATGGGACGGACGCGTAGAAACGACGCTTTGAAGGAACTAATCGTGGATTGCACGGACATAATGTATTACTTCAATTAAGCATGAGCACTGTGAGAGGACAGTGGTAGATATAAAAGGCGCGTTTGTACTGCCTACGGAGTATGTGACCGTGGCGCAGTGAATAGCACGCCCGGCATCGCTTCTCGCGGACGAAAAGGTCATAGGTTCGACTCCCGTTGAAGGAAACTTTTTTCTTTGTTTCTGATCTTGTGTATTTTTTCGACGTCATTTCCGTGACGGAAATACGTCACTAAAATGTTGGTGGACCCCGGCATAAAACACTATCGTGTTAAAATAAATACATAAATGCGAGCGGATACCTGCTATGCTTCAGTGATAATAACTAATCGTACGGATAATTCATTTGGTTGTTTATAAAAAATTCAGCGCTTTCGATTGTTACAAATTTGCCTTCTCAACACACAATTATGCAGATGAAAAATAAAAAACAAATATTACGCAGTTTCGCTGGCTTAACGTCGTGAAGACTAGCTGAACATCGGAGCTAGTGGCATTGTATTGCTATTTCATTGCTTGACTTTGCTATTAGTTTTGCGACCATCTACCTACACGAAAACCCGGTCTTCCTATTCAGAGTCACGGAAGTATTTTTGCAGTACATTTACGTAAAGCAGCTCTTTATTGTGATTGACGCGAGTATAATATTGCGGAAGTGTAATCCTGGGAAACACTGAGTATCCTGAATAGAAAACCGAGTGTTTGCACTTCTTTCCTCAGCCTGCCCTTTGCATTGGGCACGATCTATCTATCTATCTATCTATCTATCTATCTATCTATCTATCTATCTATCTATCTATCTATCTATCTATCTATCTATCTATCTATCTATCTATCTATCTATCTATCTATCTATCTATCTATCTATCTATCTATCTATCTATCTATCTATCTATCTATCTATCGAGAGCGCACGACTTTAGCCATCACTGAACATTCTACTCACGGACAGCTTCATTTTATTGCCCAAGAGGTGAGTAGTGGAGCTCGCCCAATTTTTTGTAGAAAATACCCGCTATGCTTTGCGAACGAGAACGCCACCAAAAACGCAGGCTTAATCTCGGCCTTAAACAGCATTGCTGTTAAATGAGGAGGAGTTATCCTACCTTCTGAAGAGAGCACAAGTGAGAAGAAAACAAGTCCAATGAAAATCATGGTGTTGTTTAGAGTAAGATGGACAGTCCGTAAAAATAAGATGTTGATGGGCAGAGGTATGCTTTTCCTGCTTCTTTTATCCTCCTAGAAAAAACAAATTATCATCGATGAGTAACATTTAGTGGTACTGCTTTTAAAAAAAAGACAGGACTTTTTTAATTTCAATAGGTTAACAGTGATCTTAACGCCTCTTGAAATTTCTGTTTCACAGACATAAAGCTGCAGAACGTGAGTGCGGCCACCTATTTAGTGCATTACAAGTATACCCTCTACGTCAAGGAAAGGAAAGAACGCACCAGGGTAAGCTAATGTCATTTTATTTAAAAGGTTATGTAGGTGAGTCCGGAGAGTTTGACTCGTGCCAGGAGCATTTGTTCTTCAGAGGCTAAGCGAAAGAATAAGAAACGGAACGTCAGATGCGACCTTTTAAATCACGGCTACATAAAAGGCTACTTTGAAAAGTTCACACGATGCCAGCTCTGTCCCTGCTGACTCCGTCCAGAGGACACTGACCAGCTGCTTCCCAAGCATCTACGCGTATGCATTCCCTACGCACAAGGCATTAGTGAAGCGCTCCCACGCGTCCTATCGGAGGAGAGAATTAAAGTGGCATATTTTTTTCACGCTCGGCCTCTTTTTTCTGCGTCCAAAAGACAGCCTGCCCTAAGAAAAAAAAGTCGGCAGATCCGGGAATCGATGTAATGCGAAGCAGCCAGGAAGGTGCAAATCATGCTTTACATAATTTGCATGTCATGTTTTACATGTTAGGACCTGTCATTTATGTTCGTCATACAGTCACGTCGCGCAATACGAATTTTGGTGCATATCAAGCTAGCGAATTGGACGCAAGCGCACCATGAGCGTGCCATATAAATGGCGTTGTAGATGACATGCGTGCCAAGATTTTTATGCTACCACCTGCCACTTATGTTCGTTATACAGTCATGCCACTCAATACCAAATTTGGTGTATATCAATCTAACGAAACGACCGCGAGCGCGCCATGAGCGCGGCATGCAAGTCATGTCGCACATGACAAGTCATGATTTCCATATTACCACTTGTCATTTATGTTCGTCATACAGTCACGTCACTCAATGCCAAGTTTGGTGTATCTCAAGCTAACGAAACGACCGCGAGCACGCCATGAGCGTGGCATGCAAGTCATGTCGCACATGACAAGTCATGATTTCCATATTACCACTTGTCATTTATGTTCGTCATACAGTCACGTCACTCAATGCCAAGTTTGGTGTATATCAAGGTAACGAAACGGCCGCGAGCGCGCCATGAGCGTGGCATGCAAGTCATGTCGCACATGACAAGTCATGACTTCCATATTACCACTGGTCATTTATGTTCGTCGTACAGTCATGTCACTCAATGCCAAGTTTGGTGTATATCAAGCTAACGAAACGCCCGCGTGCGCGTCATGAGCGTGGAATGCAAGTCATGCCGCTCATGACATGTCATGATTTCCATATTACTACTTGTCATTTATGTTCGTCATACAGCCATGTCACTCAATACCTAATGTGGTGTATATCAAGCTAACGAAACGGCCGCGAGCGCGCCATGAGCGTGGCATGCAAGTCGTGTCGCACATGACAAGTCATGATTTCCATGTTACTACTTGTCATTTATGTTCGTCATACAGTCACGTCATTCAATCTCAAATTTGGTGTATATCAAGCTAACGAAACGCCCGCGTGCGCGCCATGAGCGTGGCATGCAAGTCATGTCGCACATGACAAGTCATGATTTCCATATTACCACTTGTCATTTATGTTCGTCATACAGTCACGTCACTCAATGCCAAGTTTGGTGTATATCAAGCTGATGAAACGGCCGCGAGCGCGCCCTGAGCGTGGCATGCAAGTCATGTCGCACATGACAAGTCATGATTTCCATATTACCAATGGTCATTTATGTTCGTCATACAGCCATGTCACTCAATACCAAATTTGGTGTATCTCAAGCTAACGAAACGACCGCGAGCGCGCCATGAGCGTGGCATGCAAGTCATGTCGCATATGACAAGTCATGATTTCCCTATTACCACTTGTCATTTATGTTCGTCATACAGTCACGTCACTCAATGCCAAGTTTGGTGTATATCAAGCTAACGAAACGCCCGCGTGCGCGTCATGAGCGTGGAATGCAAGTCATGCCGCTCATGACATGTCATGATTTCCATATTACCACTTGTCATTTATGTTCGTCATACAGCCATGTCACTCAATACCTAATTTGGTGTATATCAAGCTAACGAAACGGCCGCGAGCGCGCCATGAGCGTGGCATGCAAGTCGTGTCGCACATGACAAGTCATGATTTCCATATTACCACTTGTCATTTATGTTCGTCATACAGTCACGTCACTCAATACCAAGTTTGGTGTTTATCAAGCTAACGAAACAGCCGCGAGCTTACCATGAGCGTGGCATGTAAATCATACTTTTCATGACAAGTTAATCATGATTTTCATGATATGACCAGCCATTTATGTTCATCATACAGTCATGTTATGCCATGATTGTCTTTGCTAATCAAATTTTTATGTTTATATTGCATAGGAGGTCCCATTTCAGTTCATACTACGGGACCTCTTTCTGTATATTCTTATCTAGTACACTGCCTTGTGAAATAATAAGATTCGATTTGATTTGATTTGATTTGATACCAAATTTGGTATAAATCCCATTAACGATACGGCCAGGAGAGCACAAAGTCGTAGGCGGCTAGATAGATAGCTAGATAGATAGATGATAGATACGCTCAATGTCGCCGAAGTTCGCTAAGAAATGCTTCGCATTTAAAAGCACAGGAGTTTGTATACATCATTCCATGTGCGGATTGTGATGTTTGATCCGTTGGGTAAACAAAGAACTTCCCCGAGAGGCTGCGACAACACAAGAAGGTCGTCCACAAGTTCGACCGACAGAGGAGTGCATCCGCTGGGCACAGCGACGTGAACGACCACAGCATCGCCTTTGACGATTTCCGAGTCGTCGACTTCGAGGCTAACCACCATAAGCGGCTTTTTGGGCAATCGTGGCACATCCAGGCGGCACCCGGTAACGTCTACATGAACACTTGCAAGTAGTGCTATGCGCCGCCGCCGCCGCCGCCGCCGCCGAAGTCCCGAGAGTGACCACACCACAGCCGCGCAATAATTGCGGTGGGCCGCCGTTAGTCTTTTATTTTAACCCGAACGGGGTATCTGGGCATTAGGTAAATACATCACTTCACCGGAGGAGGTCTTCTCGATGTGTCCATGTTATGGACTGTCCATTTCACCCACTGCTGATTGTTGGGAACTCGGCGAGCAGCGCGCCCTCTGTTTTCGGTTTGTCCTCTTCAACGTCGTTTTGACGTCACGAATTTTCCCTAACTCTCGACTCGGATTAGGAGAACAGAATGCGCTTCAACCAAACAGGAGAAAAAGTGGGAGACAGCACGTCCTCTAGCATGTATAAGCCAACCTCCTCTCAAGCCGCTACCACCTCGGGCTTTTGTCACAATTCCCATCATGCTCTTGTTTCTTTATCTTGGTCAGCTCATGGAAAAAAAAAAGGCTTCCCCCATCTCCCGCTAAAAAGAACCATGTGTGGATGCGAAGCAGCGCGGAGATGGTTAGCTTGATCAGGAGAAACGTCACCTTTCCCGTTTCGCGGCCCAGGCGCTCATCGCGGCGCTGCCCAGGAGAGAGAATGAGGCGCGCGCGCTCCGTCATTTTCATACCGCGGAACTACCATGGCGCCCCCAGCGGGGTATGCAGCTGTCACACCAACTGTCGTGCGCGCCGCTCCGTAGAGTAATGGATTCCTAGGGGAGAGAACGGGGGGAGACCGTCGGAGAGGAGAGAGAGGGGACGTGCATTGCTCTGTGGGGGTGTGGGACGCGGAAGCCGCTCCGCAGACTAGAGGATTCTAGAGAAGACCCTCAAGAGGAAGGTATATAACAGCTGCATCTTACCGGCACTTACCTATGGGGCAGAAACCTGCACACTTACAAAGAGGGTTCAACTGAAATTGAGGACGACGCAGCGAGCGATGGGAACGAAAATGATAGGTGTAACCTTAAGAGACAGGAAGAGAGCAGAGTGGGTCAGGGAACAAACGGGGGTTAAGGATATCATAGTTGAAATCAAGAAGAAGAAATGGACATGGGCCAGGCACGTCGGCAGGATAACCGCTGGTCTTAAGGGTAACTGACTGGATTCCAAGAGAAGGCAAACACGTGAGGGGGAGACAGAAAATTAGATGGGCAGATGAGATTAAGAAGTTTGCAGGTATAACGTGACAGCAGAAAGCACAGGACCGGGATGATTGGTGGAACATGGAAGCGGCCTTTGCCCTGCAGTGGGCGTAGTCAGGCTGATGATGAGAGGAGAGAAAGGGGTGAGCGTAGGAGAGAAGAGACAGGGGAGGGGATGGGCATGCGCTGTGGGGGTGTGGGACTCGGGAAGGAGGGACGGACAAAGGCCCCGCAAGCACATGCAATTATCAAGGAATGGAGTTAACGGGACGCGGGCGCCGCTCCGTAGAGTAGAGGATTCCTGGAGGAGAGAAACGGGGTGAGCGTAGGAGAGGAGAGAGAGAGGGGGAGGGGACGAGGGAAGCAGGGATGGGCTAAGCCCCCGCTAGCACATGCAAGCAAGAGCAAGAAATGGATTCAACCTGGGCGACAGACACCACCTACCGAGCCATTGGCCTCTCTGCGCTCTCGGCCATGACTCTGATGTCTGTAGTGGTGGTTGACGGCCTTCATATTATTACAGTGTTCTGGTTCGCATAATGGGTGCTTCCCTACTTCATGAAAGTGGCCGGACGCGGGACGGGGGACGCGGGAGGGACGGACAGAGCGCCGAGCATAAGATACTTCGCATCTAAAACAAAAATTCACGAGCGCTCGCGCCTAGCGTCCACACACCAACCTCGTCCGACGCCGCCCCCCCCCCCCCCCCTCGTGCTCTATACTGTGCTCACAGTTCCCAGCATGCTCCTGTTTTATTAGATGTGAAGTATCTTATGGCGAAGTTCAACTCGGTGGTGGTGGTGGAGGTGTGCGTCCTGACCACCCTTACTGCGCATGCGCAGACCCTCTCCATCCACCTCCTCTCCTACGCTCCCCCCTCTCTCTCCTCTAGGCATCCCTCGCGGGGCGTTTAAACACCCATTGCGCATGCACGTCCCCTCCCCCTCTCTCTCCTCTCCTACGCTCCCCCTCTCTCGTGTAGGCATCCCTGCTCGCGGCGTCCACACACCCACTGCGCATGCGCGTCCCCTCCCCCTCTATCTTCTCTAGGCATCCCTACCGCGGCAACACCCCCACTGCGCATGCACGTCCCCACCCCCTCTCTCTCCTCTCCTACGCTACCCCCTCTCTCCTCTAGGCATCCCTTCCGCGGCGTTTACACCCCCATTGCGCATGCGCGACCCCTCCCCCCTCTCTCTCCTCTTCTACGCTCCCTCCCCCCCCTCTCTCGCCTCGCAACGCCGACGCAGGCAGCGTCTGCTAGCGAGTTTCTTGATTGAAAAAATTGGCCGCGTATCTGCGTGCTTCGCTGCAAATGTCGTCGAAAGGCGATAGTCTTGTGCCGGCCGTACTACTATGTTTTGCCTTGCCACAGACAACGCCTTCTCTACGTTAGAGGCGCTGCGCGAAATGTGGACGCCATCGAAAAACATGAGCTTGTGCTGAACCAAGGACCACTGCCAGCGGCAGCAGCTTATCGTCGGCACAGGGCTTTTTTCGTGCAAAGCGTCGCAGTTCGTGCACAGCGTCGCATTTTCAGCGCAGCCTAAAAACACTAGGGTCTTTAGAATTACGTATCTATGTATTTTCTAATAAAAGAACACACGACCTGATACTTACATATGAATGTTGCGCCTCAGGTATGCGTAGTATTTGCTTTGTGATCGAATATGTTCACAAGTATGAACGCAAACACCAGTTCAAGATGGCTGGGCGTTCAGAAAGTGGTTAAACTTTGGCCGAGTAGCTGAATCGGGTGACAGACAGACAGACAGCCAGACCAAAATTTTTGCGTTGAAGTATCCCAAGAAAGACTATCGTCTTTAAAAACCGACTGATCGCGCTCCACAACCGTTCAACGCCGACGCAGGCAGCGTCTGCTAGCGAGTTTCTTGATTGAAAAAAACCGACTGCTCGCGCTGCACAACCGTTCACTGGCCACCCCCGTATATATAGGCACTGGATCTTGACCTGCAAGGTAGTGCCGGTGGGAGATTTCTACTGTGCGTTGTCGAACGATAAAAATTCGCAGCGTGCGCGTTAAAAGCGGACTGCGGGTCTCTGTGTCCAATCGGAGTCTTCTGTCTCTCATTGCCCATTAGCAGCGATTGGCATGTTCCAGTAGGAAACACCGGTCGATCACTGCGTGCTTTGCGCCTCCCCAGGTTTCTCTCCTGCGCAACGCTGCGATGAGCGCCAGCGTCAACGCCGCCGCCACTGTAAGCGTTAGGCGCCCGCTGCTTCGCATCTACACATGGTTCCCTTTAGCGGGAGATGGTGTAATTTCTTTAGCAGCGAAGCTCCCTTAGGCTGGCACCCCGCCGTCGCCGTTGAACC
>JALIZH010015006.1:0-61340 GCA_030522465.1 Rhipicephalus appendiculatus
TTCCCGCGTCCCACACCACCACAGCGCATGCGCGTCCCCTCCCCATCTCTCTCCTACACTCACCCCCTTTCTCTCCTCTAAGGAATCCTCTACTCTACGGAGCGGCTCCCGCGTCCCACACACCCCCACAGCGCATGCACGTCCCCATTCCCCTCTCTCTCCTGTCCTATGGTCCCCCCCGTCCTTTCCTCTAGGAATCCTCTACGGAGCGGCGCGCACGACAGGTGGTGTGACAGCTGCATACTCCGCTGGGGGGTGCCACGGTTAGTTCCGCGGTATGAAAATGACGGAGCGCGCGCGCCTCATTCTCTCTCCTGTGCAGCACCGCGAGAGCGCCCGGACCACTGCCGTGAAATGAGAGCGGCGACGTTCCACCCGCTCAAGCTAATTATCTCCCCGCTGCTTCGCATCCACACATGGTTCCCTTTAGCGGGAGATGGGGAATTTTTGACATATCTTGAAGCTCCGGCCACCACACACATGCGTCGGACACTGCTTATTTCACTCCGAAAACGTGAACGACGCGGGGACACACGAAGAACGACGTACAAACCTACGGCGGACGTCTGCTCACTGCCCCGAGAGTAACGAGCAAGTTCGCCACCACTGGCGCTTCGGTCGGCGTGCACTAGGCGTATACGTCTCAACAAGTTTCTACACAAAGGGATTCGTGCCGCGGCCGGGAAGTAAGAGACGCTACGACATTTTCTTAATTACTGACGCATTTCATTTAATGGTAATGACAAATGGCGTACACACATGCTGCCCGCATACAACAACCGCTACACAAAATTATAACACACGAATAAAGCACTCGTGACGTGCCACACAGCATACATAAGCAAAGTAACTGCGACAAGATATACAATGGCATGAACAATCAAGGGTATAGAACTCTTAAAGAAAACAGCGCAGAAACGGGACTCAGCAAAGGAAACACACGAGGACACACAAAATGAAGTTATTAGTTAGTAAAACCGCGCAATGTCTCAACGCGCCGCCTCCCTTCCCGCAAAGCTCGTCTAAATAAAGGAGATGAAGTTCGTCTCACGAAACGTCCATGTTGTCGGAGGCAGGCCCGTAGCCAGAAATTTTTTTCGGGGGGGGGGGGGGCACCTGTTGAAAACCTTGAAAACCACGTATTTTCATTACGCATTCTGGGTAAAACACCCCCCCCTCCATGCATATTTCGGGGGGCCCGGGCCCCTAGGCCCCTCCCCCCTGGATACGGGCCTGGTCGGAGGCCTCGGAGCTGGCTTCAAGTCGGGGCTCGGGGTTGGCTCCTGGGGTCACTGTCCAACTCGTCTCCTGGGTCGTCGCGGCGGACTTCTTTGTGCATTGGGCGCCTAAAAATTCATTTCTCGGGGCTTCGAGCGACCGAACTTGCCCAGGGGATCCCTCTCAAGCCTCCAAAATCACAGCATATCCACGAAGTGAATGATGGTGAGTAGGCGAAGCTCGGAGGGATCATTCGGGTAACCGTGAATCCCCCCCTTACATTCCCACTCGATCATGCAAGGACGTGACAACACGTGTCACGTCTTTGCATGATCCTGGGTGTTCGATCGTGAGCTGGGCACGAGCGTCGCCGACTTGTGTTCCGGGCGCTCCCAGCCTCAGCGACAACGCCAGTTCGCGTTCCACGACAGAGGAAGACGATGCCACCTACTCAGATGCCGAAGTCCACACCAGTGCTCGACGCGACGCCTCGCCTCCGCATGCATCGTCACAGAACGCTGCTGTGAGTTGTGAAAGCCACGCGTCCTTGGCTATCGGTTGTGCCGCCGTGAGTACCGGGCTCCCGCCGCATGCTCCGCAGATACCGGCTGCCCTGGTTTTGCATGCGACTAACAAGAGAGCACTGTGGAGCCTGACTACCTCCTCTCTGGTGAAGTTCACCTCACCGTTGATCACGATGGAGTCCACCTCCGGTGCTCGACTCCGAGTACCGCGTCGGCCCGACGATCCCTATTATAACAGCGCCATCTATCCTCTTTAATCGTCAACTATACTAAAACCACTAACGCCATCTAGTGATATTATTTGCAAGGGAACGACCCACACCCTAAGGAGCTTCGCCCCTAAAACCACTAACGCCATCTAGTGATATTATTTCCAAGGACATATACACACAACGCCATCTATTGAGCAATTCATAAACTAGAGGTGGCTACATACATACTACTACTACAGAGGAGGGAACGACCCACACCCTAAGGAGCTTCGCCCCTAAAAAAACGTCCAGCTCCTCTCGACTCTCTTGATCTCTCGCTTTTTCTCCGCATCGTTGTCCCGCGGCCGCTTTTCTTGGGTTCGGGCTCCGCCCTTCCGTGGCACCTAATCAATTGCCATTGTTGATGAGACATATTTCCCTGTCGGTCGGTGTGTGTCAGCTTCCACGACTGCCCCCCGCAGCCCACACCAGTGGAAAGTCCTCTCTCAAGCAAAGTAGAGCAAGCAAAAATGTACAAGTTTCCAAATTTAGAGAGGGAAATGGGCGAGCTGTCCGATGACGCGTGAATTATGGGCGACCAGGAATTCCAACATTCGGACAAAGCGCGCCGTCTCTAATGGTCGACGCGCAGTGTTTCGAGCGCTGCGCTGAAAAGCCTCTGGCCGCCCCCATCGCCCCAGTTTTCAGTGCCTGACGACCCGATGTCCAGGTCGGGTTTGGACGCCTACAAGCCCGGTGTCTCCCGCGCAATTCTCCGCAGTTGCCGCTTCTTCCTTGAACGCCACAGGTGGTCAACCGCGTCAAACGCGATAATGAGCCCGGGAGCCGCGGAGGCTGACGGAATGTCAGGCCCGGCCCGTCTCAGGGGCTTCAGCGCCGCTGCCGTGGCCGTAGACAAGAGAAGCTGTCACCCGATCCTGGTGTTTGCGCGGTGGGCCCCGCGAGGACCGTCGACAGAATTCTTCCAGGAACTCCGCTTCGAAATGAGCATTCGTTACCCAGGGGGTCTTCTTTTTGCCGAGGCTTGAGTTGAAGAAATGGACGTAAACATCTTGAGAGGCCCGGGGTCCAGTCCGCGTTTGCGGGGACGTCACATATATTCACAGCGGCATCTGTCGTAGCCTGGTGAGTCTCAGATAACCGAAAAAACGGCATTCTTATCAAGAAATTAGCTGGTTCAATCTCTGAGGCAACGCACAACAATAGGCACAAATATAACGGAGTCAATATGCAAAGTTAGGATTATCTTGCTGCAACCTTTGGCATCCGAATGAGCAAGATCAGTATATTGATACAAGACTTTCGACGAAGTGGAAAAGAGCAAAAAGAAGTGAGACGGCATTCTGGGCTAAGCCTTCCTTCCGCCATCATCCATCATCTTGCCTTGTGAAATAAACATCTCTCACCGTAACAGAATTGGTGGAGAGTGCTGGGTAACGGATTGGAGCCCCGGAAAAGCACGACGGAAGACGAACCACTGGAGCTTCGCCGAAGCCGCAGACTCGCAGGACTTCCGCCGCTACCAGCCATCATGAACCCTGACGGTCACATCCAGCCGCCTGCGCCTAGCACTCCTGGACAACATTACAGGGAGCCACGCCCGTTCTCTGGGAAACCTGGAGAGGACGTCGAGGAATGGCTCAATCACTATCGCCGGGTGAGTTTTTATAACCACTGGGACACTGCCAGCCAGCGGAACAACGTACCACTTTTCCTTGAGGGAACCGCGTTGATGTGGTACGAGAATCATGAGGAGAATTTGATTACGTGGGCGAATTTCGTCGACGAAGTCAAGAAGTGCTTTGGTGACCCGACCATGACAAAGAAGCGTGCCGAGCAGACCCTGAGCCAACGTGCTCAAGTCCCAGGGGAGACGTGTACGATGTACATAGAAGAGGTTCTCAAGTTATGCAAAAGTGTGGACCCACTTATGACCGATGAGGATAAGGTCGGGCATCTCCTCAAGGGAATTGCGGAAGATATCTACTACTACCTCATAGGCAAGGATGACTTGCAGTCAGCGAACGACATCATCCGACAATGCCGGACGTTCGAGGCCCTTAAAGCTCGGCGTATTTCGGCGAAGTTCGGTCGACTCCCCAACGTCACTACTGTCGCGAGCATCGACGTGGGCCCTCGCCCCCTGCCCATCGATCTGGCGTCTACAATACGACAGATAGTACGCGAAGAACATGATCGGCGGGACGCTGCTGCGACGTCGATAGCACATGCCCACGGATCTTTCACGCCGTGCGGGACCCCGCCTGTATCCATCAATGCTGCGGTCTTCGACGACTCAAGGACGCCGGTACAGTCGCGTCGTCATACTTATATTTATGAGCCGCGAAACGACTCCTTCCAAAGACCACCCCCCGACATTGCAGCGTGGCAAGATCATCCCGCTGACCGTCTTCAGCAGCGAGTGGTGCGTGAAGCACCTGTGTGCTTCCACTGCGGTGTTCGTGGACATATAGCCCGCTTCTGCCCGGAGCGACGTCGGGCACCTCTGCCGCAGTATCAACGACCCCCGGCATCCTCACGGCGCGCAAGTACACGTGGTGACTATCGCTTGCCACCTGAACGGCTGCTACCGACACGACTACCATCAGACGTTCCGCAGCGATTCGCCTGCTTCTGTGCGGAGTGTGACGCCACCACCCTCCCGCCAGCATCGGTCACCATCACCAGGTCGTCGGCGTCTCACCTCTCCTCCTCCGCCGGGAAACTAGACGTCACGACCGATGGAGGTGAGGTCGCCGGACATTTTTCACTGCACACAGATATGCCTCCGCCAGTTTCCATGCTACAGAATAAGGTCAGTGTTCTTATAGATGGTGTTCCCACATCAGCGTTAGTCGACACGGGAGCAACTGTTTCCGTCATGAGCAGCAATTTTAAGACTCGACTCGGTAAGAAAGTGGTGTTCTCTTGGGGAAACAAGACATCGTTTCGTGCGGTGAGTGGAGAACCATTAAGCCAGTGGGAGTGTGTACTGCAACTGTTACGTTCGGTGCAAAATTGTTCAAAGCAGAGTTTGCAGTTCTTGTGAATTACACTTATGACGTTATCCTGGGGATCGACTTTCTGAAATAATGTGGAGCCACCGTGGACTGCGCTGCTGGTGAGGTTTTACTGTCTGCTTTTTCTGAGGAGTCCACGCGCTGCCAACAGACTATCGCAGTCCTTGATGACATAATTCTGTCGGCGCAGTCCATACTTCGAGTGCCTGTTGACGTTTGTGGTGTCACAGCAGATAACATTGACGTTATAGTTGACCCGATCCAGCTGAGCTGTGCCAAGAAGGGTGTGTTTGTACCGCGTTGTGTGATTTCTGCGAGCAGTGGCGAATCCTTACTATGGGTGACCAACTCCTGTTTCGAGCCGGTTGTACTGCCTCGTGGAATGAAGCTGGCTGTGTTTGAACTGGACGCCAGGCGCAACGTTAACATTGCTGTCATTAGCGGCGACAGAAAAGAGGCATCCCAAGTGGCCTGCCCCAGTGATGACATATTCATGGGTATGGTGAATAAGTCGCTGTCGCCAGAGAAGAGAGAAACGTTAGTTCGGATTCTCTCCAACCATGCATACCTTTTTAATTTCGCGCTGAATAGCCACGGAGTATCTGCACCACCTTCACACACTCGCCATGTGATTGATACTGGTTCCCCCCATCCCATTCGCCAGAGACCATACCGAGTATCCCCGTCTGAGCGTAAAATTATTGCTGAGCAGGTGGAAGAAATTCTGGCCAAGAAAGTTATTCAGGGGTCATCTAGCCCCTGGGCAGCCCCTGTTATACTTGTAAAGAATAAGGATGGTTCCTGGAGATTTTGTGTAGATTACCGGCGGCTGAACTCTGTCACAAAAAAAGACGTATATCCGCTTCCCCGGCATTGACGACGTTATCGATTGTCTGCACTCTGCTTCGTATTTTTTCTTCCGTAGACATGAGATCTCGATATTGGCAAATCCCCATGCACTCTGCCGACAAAGCAAAAAAACAGCGTTTGCAACCCCAGATGGTCTATTTGAATTTAATGTCATGCCGTTTGGTCTATGCAATGCTCCTGGCATATTTGAGCGCTTTATGGACACAGTTCTGCGTGGCTTAAAATGGGAAATATGCCTTTGTTATCTTGATGATGTTGTGATATTTGGCCGCACGTTCGACGAACACAATCGTCGACCTGATGTTGTTCTCACGTGCCTTGAGAAAGCAGCACTTACCTTGAATTCAAAAAAATGCCATTTCGGTGATCGTGAGACTCGAGTTCTTGGACATCTCGTAGACAAACACGGCGTTCGACCTGATCCCCATAAGATCACCGCGGTCAGCACCTTCACTCCACCACGCTCGCTACGAGAACTTCGAAGCTTTTTGGGCCTGTGTTCGTATTTCCGGCGTTTTGTTCCTAGCTTCGCCGATGTTGATCAGCCCCTTACTCATCTGCTAAACAAAGACGTCCCCTTCCAGTGGACGAAAGATTGCGAGTCATCGTTTTCTCAGCTGAAGTTTCTACTCACTTCCGGGCCTATTCTTCGCCATTTCGACGCATCGGCCCCAACTGAGGTGCACAGTGACGCCAGTGGAATTGGTATCGGTGCAGTTTTAGTTCAGCACCATGGAGCCGCTGAACATGTCATTGCCTACGCAAGCCGTTGTTTCAGTAGAGCTGAACGCAATTACACTGTTACAGAGCAAGAATGTCTGGCAGTCCTCTTTGCCGTACACAAGTTTCGCCCGTACATATATGGCCGCCGATTCTCTATCATCTGCTAAACAAAGACGTCCCCTTCCAGTGGACGAAAGATTGCGAGTCATCGTTTTCTCAGCTGAAGTTTCTACTCACTTCCGGGCCTATTCTTCGCCATTTCGACGCATCGGCCCCAACTGAGGTGCACAGTGACGCCAGTGGAATTGGTATCGGTGCAGTTTTAGTTCAGCACCATGGAGCCGCTGAACATGTCATTGCCTACGCAAGCCGTTGTTTCAGTAGAGCTGAACGCAATTACACTGTTACAGAGCAAGAATGTCTGGCAGTCCTCTTTGCCGTACACAAGTTTCGCCCGTACATCTATGGCCGCCGATTCTCTATCATCTGCTAAACAAAGACGTCCCCTTCCAGTGGACGAAAGATTGCGAGTCATCGTTTTCTCAGCTGAAGTTTCTACTCACTTCCGGGCCTATTCTTCGCCATTTCGACGCATCGGCCCCAACTGAGGTGCACAGTGACGCCAGTGGAATTGGTATCGGTGCAGCTTTAGTTCAGCACCATGGAGCCGCTGAACATGTCATTGCCTACGCAAGCAGTTGTTTCAGTAGAGCTGAACGCAATTACACTGTTACAGAGCAAGAATGTCTGGCAGTCCTCTTTGCCGTACACAAGTTTCGCCCGTACATCTATGGCCGCCGATTCTCTATCGTTACAGACCACCACTCGCTCTGTTGGCTCACTGGTCTACGTGATCCTTCCGGCCGTCTTGCACGCTGGGCGTTGCGTCTGCAAGAATATGACTGATGTGCGCTTCAAGAGTGGCCGCCGTCACGCGGACGCTGACTGCCAGTCGCGACTTCCCATTCGCACGACTGAATGTGACGCCGACGATTTAGACGACTGTCTGGCCGCTCTTGACTCACCGTTTCCAGATTTCGCTACCTTCCATACTGAACAACGCAAAGACCGTAGTCTGGCTCCTTTTTTCTCATCTGCCGTCGATAAGCCGCATCAGTCCCCTTTCGTCATACAGGATGACATTCTTTACACGCGAAATTTTGCTGCAAAGGGTGCCCGCCTACTTTTGGTTGTCCCCAAGGCTTTGCGACCCAACGTGCTGCACGCCATGCACGACGGCCCAACATCTGGACATATGGGATTTGCCAGGACCTATCACCGCACATTGGAAGGTTTCTACTGGCCACGCATGCGTCAAGCTACAGCTAAATACGTGGCGAGTTGTGAGCATTGCCAACGATACAAACGTCCAACTAGTGCGCCGCCAGGACTCCTTCATCCCATACCGCCTCCGTGTTTTCCCTTTGAGGTCGTCGGTATTGACTTGATGGGCCCTTTTCCACGATCGATCACTGGGAACCGCTGGATTATAATCTGTGTTGACCACCTCACTCGTTATGCTGAAACCGCAGCGATCTCTGCCGCAACGGCCGGTCACGTTTCGGACTTCCTACTTCGCTACATCATCCTCCGCATGGGTCCCCTCGCGCCATTATCAGTGATCGTGGCCACCAGTTCGTAGCCGACGTCGTAGAAGAGTTACTCCACCGGTCTGCTTCCCAGTTTCGGCATGCCTCTTCGTACCATCCGCAGAGTAATGGAACTGACTGAGCGTGTCAACAGGACGCTCATTAACATGCATGCTATGTACGTCGACTCCAATCATAAACACTAGGACGCAATTTGGCCGTTTATGACTTACGCCTTCAACACTGCGCTGCAAGAGACAACCGGCTTCAGCCCGTTTTACCTTCTCTACATCCGTCAGCCACGCACTACCCTTGACACCATTCTCCCGTTTTCAGAGCAAGAAAAGCCACCCCTTGCAGAGACACTCTGTCGCGCGGAGAAGGCAAGGCGCATCGTGCGTCTCCGGACTTTCGCATCCCAAGACCGGTCCAAGGTTCGCTACGATAAGCGACATCGGCATGTATTGTACAGCGAAGGAGATATGGTGTGGCTGTGGACTCCATACCGTACGTAAGCGCGGCTTGTACCAAAAGTTTCTGGCCCGCTACACAGGTCCCTTCGTCGTATTGTCGCGCCTTAGCGACGTTACGTACGTGATTTCACGCCTCACATCTTCTGGCCGTCGCTCCAGAAAAACTGACGTCGTGCATGTCGCCCGTTTGAAACCATACCACGCGCGGCACTGACTAACTCGCCCGGTGGGCATCGTCTGCAACGGGGGAAATGATACAAGAGTTTCGACGAAGTGGGAAAGAGAAGTGAGACGGCATTCTGGGCTAAGCCTTCCTTCCGCCATCATCCATCATCTTGCCTTGTAAAATAGACATCTCTCACCGTAACAATATTGTGTTGTGTATTTTTTATTCCCGAAAAAGGAAGTGTATTTCGTAAAGTACACTGGGCCTTAATGGGTTAAGCAGTTCAACGTATATTGACTTTGTTGGCACGCGATCGGGGCTTATACAGAAGTGATATTAGAGCCAGCAAAGCAGGCTCACCGAAAAAAAACGGAACTGCCAGGAGAATAAATTTTTCTTTCTTTGAAGGAAAATTGTGCTTATCTCTCCCTTCTTTTTATTGTTTTCGAATTGTCAGCATAGGGCCATGCTATGGATTTATTGTTAAAATGTGTTAGCAACACATTCCAGCGCATATTTATTATGAACCCGCGAAATCGGGTGCTCGTTAGATTCGTGTAAATGATCTACTGGAAGCCATAGTTTTTTCTCAAGTTGAGCCAAATAAATGCTTTTTCTTGTTATTTCCACCCAATGGTAAGTCTACCTCATTCAGTTCTGTCAAGAAACATATTTGGATGCACTTGGCATGTTAGCATGTCTTTTTAAGGGGGCACCTCTGATAAGCCGAACTCCTGATAAGACGAACAAATGACCGTAGTCCCGTCGAGTTCGTCTTAACGGGAGTCTACTGTATACTTATCCAGCATTTTACACTGACGCGTCCAAGTCACATGCCGGTGTAGATTATGCAGCGATTCGCTTGTCATATTCACAATCGGTAGTTATGCACGCGGAAACGAGCATCTTTACAGCAGATGCCCTTGCTCTGTTAACTGCCTCAAAGCACATAAAAAGCCTTGAGTTGGAAAAGGCAGTATTATTTACTGACTCTCTAAGCGTAGTTAAAGCCTTAGTAAAAGTTCAAAAGCATAAAAATCCAGTAGGTAACAATCTGTACTCTGTTCTGTGCGGAATGTACTTGTTAAACCAGCATGTCACTCTGTGTTGGGTGCCGGGACATGGGGAAATCGGAGGAAATGTCCCTGCCGACGAACTTGCTACATCTACCGGTATGAAAGGTGGTAACACTTCCTTAGCTGTGCCCGTAACAGACTTGAAGCCTCTCCTCCGCAGTAAACTTAGAAGCTGTTGGCAGAACATGTGGGACAGAGAAACGCTAAACAAACTGCACTTAAACCATATTTAGGTAACTGGCCATCAACGACCAAGTCCAGGAGACGTGAGGTCTTGCTCTACCGCTTGAGAATAGGTCATACATATAGCACTCATACCTACTTGCTGACTGGTGAGGACTCTCCCACCTGCAATAAATGTTGTGAAGGGCTTACAGCTCTTCACACTCTGCTAAAGGGTCGACAAACTAAACCTGAACAAAAAAACGTCCGCAGATCCCACGCACTGTGGGAATAATGCGAAGCAGCCAGGAAGGAGCAAATCATGCTTTACATAATTTGCATGTCATGTTTGACATGTTAGAACCTGTCATTTAGGTTCGTCATACAGTCACGTCGCGAATACCAATTTTGGTGTATATCAAGCTAGCGAACTGGACGCAAGCGGACCATGAGCGTGGCTTGTAAATGGCGTTGTAGATGACACGCATGCCAAGATTTTCATGTTACCACCTGCCACTTATGTTCGCTATACCGTCCCGCCCCGCAATACCAATATTGGTGTATATCAAGCTAGCGAAACGGCCACGAGCGCGCCATGAGCGTGGCATGCAAGTCATGTTGCACATGACATGTCATGATTTTCACATTACCACTAGGCATTTATGTTCGTCATACACTCATGTTACTCAATACCAAATTTGCTGTATATCAAGGTAACGAAACGCCCGCGTGCGCGCCATGAGCGTGGCATGCACACTTTGGAATTTACAAAGTGTCCATCAATTTAAGCGTTGGTAAGCGGATGGTGTCTGCACGATGTTCAAAGCACGAGAAAACGAACGCATGCGAAACGGAGGCAGATTAGTCTCGCGTCTCGCAACGATTCGCGGTAAAAAATTAAAAAAAGAAAACACGCACACATTCCGTTTGTGTGCCATCCCACTAAGAGTGTAAAGAAAAAAACCGGCAGATCCCACGCGTAGTGGGAATCGATGTAATGCGAAGCAGCCGGCATATGCATGTCATAATTTAGGTGTTAGGACTTGTCATTTGTGTTCGTCATACAGTCACTTCGCGCGATACCAATTTTGGTGTATATCAAGCTAGCGAACTGGACGCAAGCGCACCGTGAGCGTGGCATGTAAATGGCATTGTAGATGACATGCATGCCAAGATTTTCATGTTTCAAGATTTTCATGCTACCACCTGCCGCTTACATTCACTATGGGCACACTGCGCTTGCACAGGCGGCGCCTCCAACGCGGCGGCGTTCAGCGTCAATGCGGCCGTTTCTGCCATAGAGTTTCCTAAAATTAACTAGAGGGGACTCAGGTGCTGCGATCGTTCAGCCACCATGGGAATGATGGGTAGTACACATATTTGCCTGGTCTTCGTGCTTCCGGCTTCGAACGCACTTGTGGCTTTGTTTATTGTTGCGTTTTCGTTCTGTTTCGCATAAAAGAATGGACCGTTGGGAACTTCGTGAGCGTATTTGAATTCGTGATACTAAAAAGGTCAAGGTGGTGAAGCGTAACTGCTAAACCTTTGCTGAACTTCGTATTGCGGCAAAGCGGATTCAGGCCACATGGAGCCAAAAGAATGAAGACTAGGCAAGACTAGGCAAATTTGTGTATTACCCATGATTCCCATGCTAGCTGAAGCGCCGTGTGTTACAGCTCCCATAGACACTAGCGCCAGAGTTCCCTCTAGTGTACTTGTAGGAAACTCATGGTTTCCGCGTCCCTGGGGTGATAGCGTTCCCTCCCAGACCGCACGCGTGGCTGCTTTCGAAAGCATGGTGTCGTCTGCTTGCGTTCCTCTGCAACTGCTGGCTGGTTTTGTGACCGTGGAAGGTTTGAATAAATGTTTCGGATGAGCAAACACTGATAAAGGAAAGATTCTGTATCAGACAGGTCGTGTACATAATGTTAAGCAACTTGTCTTTGCGGATGGTAGCGCGGTGACAGGTCGGTGTGTGTACCAAACAAGCATCAACACTCCGTCGAATACCATGAAGTTGATAGTAAGCAAGCAATTTTAGATGCGAAGCAGCTTAGAGCGGAGCTCAATCCGGTGGTGTGCGGCCTGACCACCCTTACTGCGCATGCGCTGACTCTCTCCCCTCTCCTCGCGCTCTTCGAATAGCGAGCGATCCAGGCAACCACGCCTCGACAAAAAGCTCAACCGCTTTCGCAAATACTTGCAGATTGGCACCCCCTCAAGACACCGGCTGAGGAACAGAGTATCTCAGGCAACCACGCCTCGACAAAAAGCTCAACCGCTTTCGCAAATACTTGCAGATTGGCACCCCCTCAAGACACCGGCCGAGGAACAGAGTATCGCACCGTATCAGGCGTAAGCTGCAGTGAACGAGTGCTTCTTCTGGAACCCTCGGCATCAGACATCACCTACGTCAGCACACGTCCAACAGACATCTGCGCCTGCGCTGACCACCGCCAGCTAGGGCCGGAGCCTATAAATTCTACAAGCGCCATACCATCCTCGTTAGAACAGCGAGCGATCCAGGAAACCATGCCTCGACAAAAAGCTCAACCGCTTTCGCAAATACTTGCAGATTGGCACCCCGTCAGGACACCGGCCGAGGAACAGAGTATCGCACCGTATCAGGCGTAAGCTGCAGTGAACGAGTGCTTCTCCTGGAACCCTCGGCATCAGACATCACCTACGTCAGCACACGTCCAACAGACATCTGCACCTGCGCTGACCACCGCCAGCTAGGGGCCGGAGCCTATAAATTCTACAAGCGCCATACCATCCTCGTTAGAACAGCGAGCGATCCAGGCAACCACGCCTCGACAAAAAGCTCAACCGCTTTCGCAAATACTTGCAGATTGGCACCCCGTCAAGACACCGGCTGAGGAACAGAGTATCTCACCGTATCAGGCGTCAGCTGCAGTGAACGAGTGCTTC
Organism: Rhipicephalus appendiculatus; assembly: GCA_030522465.1. Classification (NCBI taxonomy): domain Eukaryota; kingdom Metazoa; phylum Arthropoda; class Arachnida; order Ixodida; family Ixodidae; genus Rhipicephalus; species Rhipicephalus appendiculatus. The sequence goes on from JALIZH010015006.1 coordinate 12,965, forward strand.
TCCTGGAACCCTCGGCAGCGGACATCACCTACGTCAGCACACGTCCAACAGACATCTGCGCCTGCGCTGACCACCGCCAGCTAGGGCCGGAGCCTATAAACTCTACAAGCGCCATACCTTCCTCGTTAGAACAGCGAGCGATCCAGGCAACCACGCCTCGACAAAAAGCTCATCCGCTTTCGCAAATACTTGCAGATTGGCATCACGTCAAGACACCGGCTGAGGAACAGAGTATCTCACCGTATCAGGCGTCAGCTGCAGTGAACGAGTGCTTCTCCTGGAACCCTCGGCATCAGACCACCTACGTCAGCACACGTCCAACAGACATCTGCGCCTGCGCTGACCACCGCCAGCTAGGGCCGGAGCCTATAAATTCTACAAGCGCCATACCATCTTCGTTAGAACAGCGAGCGATCCAGGCAACCACGCCTCGACAAAAAGCTCAACACCTTTCGCAAATACTTGCAGGTGTGTAGCGTTCTTTTCATACTCTTGCACGCCTTAAGTTTGGATCGCTCGCTGTTCACGATGGGTGAAAAGTTGCCCACTACGATCAAAGAACTCTTTCAATATGTGTGTGACGTGAATGCAAATTAGAAGAAAGAAATTGATAGCCTCAAAGAAAGCATGCAATATATGAATGCGACCTTTGAAGAAATGCGCGCAACGAAAGAAGAACTAGCAGTGTTAAAGAAAGAGCGTGTCACCTTAAAGAAAGAAAAGGTCGAACTAGAACAGGCACTTTCTGCTACACAGAAAGAACTTACTGAACTTAAGCAGTACAGCAGGAGCAACAATCTGGAAATTAAAGGTATTCCCCAATTGCCAGACGAGAAACTGGTCGAGGTAGTTCAGAGAATCGGTGACAAAGTTGGAACACAGATCGCGCCGAGTGACATTGACGTAGTGCATCGCGTGCCCACAAAGGAAAAAGAAAAAAAAGAACATAGTCGTTAAATTTTTATGTAGAGCCACACGGGACAAGGTTCTCCAAGCAGCAAAAAAGAAAAAGTTCACAAGCAATGAAATTGGCTTTCCAGGCACCAGTCCCGTGTACGTCAACGAGCATCTTTGCCCAGAGAACAAAGCATTGCTAGGCATGACAATTTCCAGAAAGAAAGAAAAAGGCTGGAAGTTCGTGTGGGTCTCCCAGTCCAAAATACTGGCTAGGAAAGCAGAGAATGCTAACGTAATTCACATAGCTTCTTGTGCGGACCTGTCCAAGATTGTCTAGTTTGATTGAATACTTCTACTGTGAGTAACTGCGTGCTCATGGGCACGATTGCGCCTAATACGATTCAATGTGACAGCTCCACGACCCTACGCCTCTTGCACTGCAACGTAAGAAGTCTGAACCAAAACTATGACGAAATGATAGCACTTAACAGTCGACAAAGTGTGAAATATGATGTCATAGCACTATCTGAGACATGGCTGAAGGATGGCGAATTCATAAACATTACTGGTTATCAATTTGTGTCTCTTGCTAGACAATCAAAATCACGAGGCGGCGGTGTGGCGCTGTACGTATCACCCCGTATAACCTTTAAAAACTAGAAAAATTTACGGAAACACACTTAGGAGAGCTAGAGAGGCTGTTCGTTGAGATACAGAATAACGTAATCGTGGGCGTCTAGTACTGGCCACCAGATGCGAAGCTTCAGCCACTTCTTTATAAATTAGAACATACTTTACCGCAGTTTACAAGTGAAAAAAAAAACAAGTCGTGATATGCAGTGAGTTTAATATAGACACTAGCAAACGAACAAGCGCGGAGTATGAGCACCTAGCCTTAAGTTACGGCTTTAGAAATCATATTTTAGCACCGACAAGAGTTACACCAACGTCATCCACAACAATGGATCACATTTTGTCAAACATTGATAGTGAAGCTATCACTGCCGGAGTGTCACAGATTCGGGCGGACCCGGCCAATGAACTCAGTCGAAGACTCGGAGTGAAGCACAGCAAACATTTATCAAACAAAAAACAAACGAAGAAAACAACACGAGGCACTCTAAAAATATATAGATGTACAGCAACAATAAACTACAAGCAACCGACCTGAAACTATTCACAACCTATCTCTCTTCACTATACTGTCCTAAGATATACTGTACTACTTCTGGTCTGTCAACTCTACAGGCATTGATGTGTCAGGCCACTCTTACTTGACCACGTCGACTTGGAACGGCGCCTAAGTCTCGTCTGGTAGTCAACTCACACGGTCATTTCTCTTGACCAATCCTTGGTAGCTCTTCGTCACTCTTGGGGTTCGCTCGCCAGTCGTAGCCTTTACACAAGCAGGCCGTCATCCAGCTGGCCTGACCGCTAGGCCCCTTAGGCCTAACGTAGTCGTCGGCTCGTTGACTCGGCGTGGTGTTCCAACACTCACGTGGCACTCCGGGGATTGCCTTTAGTGGCCTGCAGCAGAAGGGAGCTTGCTCTGGGAACGTCCGTTCTTGCTGGGCGCGGTATGTGCGACCCCGAGGAGCCTTGCTCGAACGCCGGCCACACCTCGGGAGGCCCGCGTCACCGGCAGCAGGCTCGAACGCCCGTCGCTCCCATCGCCAGTGCATCAGCTGGCGATCCAACCTCCCGCTTCGCAGTCCACGCAGACAATACCAGCTCACGCCTCTTCGTCTTCCTTCTCGGCTCGGGTCGCGTGCCTCGAGCACACTCGAATTTTCCAAGCGCGCGCTCGCGCGGCTCGCCTGGCACGCTTCGTCGTCTTCTTTCTGCCACGGAGCTCTTACTCGTGACACGGAGTGATATCGGAAAACGTGTCAGACCATTTGCCGACTTTTATTTTAAATGCCAAGCATTTCTTAGCGAACTTCGGCGACTTTGAGCGTATCTATCTATCTAGCTATCTAGCCGCCTACGACTTTGTGCTCTCCTGGCCGTATCGTTAATGGGATTTATACCAAATTTGGTATGGCATAACATGACCGTATTGCGAACATAAATGGCTGGTCATATCATGAAAATCATGACTAGCTTGTCATGAAAAGCATGATTTACCTGCCACGCTCATGGCGCGCTCCCGGCCGTTTGGTTAGCTTGATATACACCAAATTTGGAATAGAGTGACGTGACTGTATGATGAACATAAATGACCAGTGGTAATATGGAAATCATGATTGTCATGTGCGACATGACTTGCATGCCACGCTCATGGCGCGCTCGCGGCCGTTTCGTTAGCCTGATATACACAAAATTTGGTATTGAGTGGCGTGACTGTATGACGAACAAGAATGACCAGTGGTAATATGAAAATCATGACTTGTCATGTGCGACATGACTTGCATGCCACGCTCATGGCGCGCTCGCGGCCGTTTCGTTAGCCCTGATATACACAAAATTTAGTATTGAGTGACGTGACTGTAGACGAACAAAAATGACCAGTGGTAATATGAAAATCATGACTTGTCATGTGCGACATGACTTGCATGCCACGGTCATGGCGCGCTCGCGGCCGTTTCGTTAGCTTGATATACACCAAATTTGGTATTGAGTGACGTGACTGTATTATGAACATAAATGATCAGTGGTAATATGGAAATCATGACTTGTCATGTGCGACATGACTTGCATGCCACGCTCATGGCGCGCTCGCGGCCGTTTCGTTAGCCTGATATACACCAAATTTGGTATTGAGTGACGTGACTGTATGACGAACATAAATCATCAGTGGTAATATGGAAATCATGACTTGTCATGTGCGACATGACTTGCATGCCACGCTCATGGCGCGCTCGCGGCCGTTTCGTTAGCTTGATATACACCAAATTTTGTATTGCGCGACGTGACTGTATGACGAACATAAATGACAGGTCCTAACATGTAAAACATGACTTGCAGATTTTGTAAAGCATGATTTGGCTGCTTCGCATTACATCGATTCCCACAGTGCGTGGGATCTGCCGGTTTTTTTGTGTCTGGCACTTATCTACACGCAGCGAAGCAGACTACCGCGCAACCATTTAGGATCGATTACGATAAGAGTAAACAGGCAATCCAAGCAACACAGTTTTTGTGTTCAAGCGATACGGATCCAAACGCAGCCTAGGCAAATTTCTCATCACTGTTACAATCACTATGCATAAAAGTAGAGTGCAAATCTCGCAGATCAGTGTACTTGTCTACACCAATTTGTCCTTGGATGAACGAACAAATACTCAAAGTTATTCGATTAAGACAACATTGGCTGACCAAAATGAAGCAAAATAAAGATAACGCTTATTATAAAGAATTGTACAGAAACACGCGCAATCTGTCGTTGTCGACGATGATAAAACGAAAAAAAAAAGAATATTACAGTAGCCTCATCACGAAAGCGAATGGTGACACAAACGAAATTTGGCGTATAATAAAGGCAGCAGTAAATCCGGAACCCCAACAACCTGTTTTACCAAATTTAAGTATCGTAGGTTGTAATGAAAGGGAGCTTGCAGAACTTTTTAATGATTATTTCGTTACCATAGGAAAGCAGTCGGCAACCAGTACAAAAGAAAAATATAGCTCACCATTCCGGCCCTTCTGTTCACAATGATACTTTCTTTTTTCGTGAAATTACTGAAGCTGAAATTATTGCTGTTGCAAGTCAGATGTCATCACACAAGGCCATGGGACATGACGGAATACCAGTTAAAATACTGAAGGACAATATAGAAACCTTAAGCATACCTCTAGCTGTTATTTTCAACCAGTCCATGACGACAGGCGTGTACCCCGAGCAGCTTAAGATAGGGAGGCTGACACCAATTTACAAAGGCGAATGAGCTGACAACATAGCAAATTACCGCCCCATAACGATTCTATCTTGCGTGAACACTCTTTTTGAGAAGCTTGTCGCCAAAAGAATGATGGACTTTATTACGAAATACAGTATCCAAACTCCGAATCAACATGGCTTTAGAAAAGAACACAGTACGGCTACTGCGGTAAGCAATGTGGCAAAAACAGTAAACCGTGCAATAAATGACAACCAATTCGTCATAGGTATCTTTCTAGGCACAAAAAAAGCTTTTGATTCAGTGGACCACAATATATTGCTAAACAAACTCGAGCGCTATGGATTTAGAGGCATATCTTCAAAGTTGTTTCGCAGTTATTTGTCCGAACGCACTCAGTATGTACAAATACTTGGTAACAAGTCAAACAGGAAACCCGTCGAAACCGGTGTGCCGCATGGTTCAGTACTTGGACCAATTTTGTTCTGCCTCTTCATTAATGATTATCCTCTATTCTTAACCCATATGCAAGCAGCTCTGTATGCAGATGACACTGCCTTGCTTATAGTACGTCACTCTCTTCAGGAAGCCGAAGCACTCGCCAATGAAGAACTGCAAGTAACTTCTCAATGGTTTAAACAAAACAATTTATTACTAAATACGAAAAAAAACCAAGTACGTTTTTTTCGCCTCTAACCGAAAAGTGATACCTGAGACACGTGGTCTGTACATCGGGGAAACTCGCATTGACAAGGTCACATTAGACCATTCATTCCACTGGACATCTCACATAGACAATTTGTGTAGAAAACTAAGCTTTGGGTGCTTTACATTATTTAAGGCTAGAAACTATTTTAACGTACACATATTCCGTATTTTATACTTTAACGTTTTCCATTCTCACCTAACTTATTGCATCGAATCATGGAGCTACACGTATGCCTCATATTGCTCGCTCGTTACCATTTTGCAAAAAAGAGCTGTACGGACCATTGCATCAGCACCCAAGAATGCACCGTCGGCTGAAATTTTCAGAAATCTCAACATAATGCCTTTTAATACGGTAAGGCAATACAAAACCGCAACATTAGTGCACAAAATAATGAAAAGAAACGTACCCTTTCACTCATCAATTTTATTAAAACCCAGAGTTCACACCCGACATGCAGAACAGCAAAACCTTAATCTGCCGATAACGCACAATGTTTACCGCCGTCGTACAATACCCTTTGTTGGTGCTAAAATTTGTAACAGTATTCTTACCCTAATCAAATGTCTGCCAAATATGACGCAATCACTTAGGAAACTTTTTCTATTGGGGAATTACCAATCGCCATATTAATGTCGCAGAACTGTGTGTACATGTCATATTAATTCTGTTTTTTTTTCTTACCTAAGCGCATTTCAATATGTGATTTGTGATGGAATTCTGTGCATAAAGATTGTACTCGCTAATTAAACCACAACATGCATTGTCTGTAACGGATCCTTAACTAGCCATATTGGCTACGGATCCGGATGTTTTCGCAGAAATTTTTTGTAAACCATTTCATTGAAAAAAATGTTGCAGTGGCTTAGCTCGGCTATGCCAGGATATACGTAGCGTTAGCAAAGGTTCAGCTGATTATTCTTAGCTTTCCTGATTGTCTAGATTGTCTAGGATTAGTTTGATTATCATGCTTACTGCTGCTCCAATGACACACAAACACGGTATACGTATTATGTGGCACATGTATATTTTTGCTCAACGTCAGGTTGCTTCTCTATTGCCACAAAGACAGCTTGGTGATCAGTGAAGTAACACGCTGCCGTCTCTATGGCCCCAACACAGTATTCTGTTCATTCTTCCTACCCTCAACCGCTAATTGCCAGGCAACTACTTCGGGATCCGATGAGTCACGCTTCTCTGCTCTTCTGCACCGTTGAGCAACATTTGCGCTCTCCTTCTCCATGGCTATACCACACTGTCAAACGCCAGTCAGAGGCGCAGCGGCTACAGCTCAGTGTCAGACGGCGACTGCACAGCGAAGGCGAATGCTGCGCGCGCGCCGGCGCCAGTGCGTCTACCACGGCTACGTCGTCACTGCTCTGGAATGCGCAGACCGGCGGCGGTGAGTTGCGCGCGGCGGCGGCGGAGTGCGCGGGAGATGCCGGTTCCGTTGCGCCAGCTGTGTGACATCACTGATCCTCGCGCATGCGCAGCACGGCTCTTGATGTGCCGCGCGAAACGGGTTTGGCTAGGCCAGTGTAGCTAACGCTACAATAAAGCATTCTTCTTCTTCTCAAGCGAGAAGGTGGGAGGAGGTGGCGTGAGCGCTGCCTCTGCTTCGTTTCTCCTCTCCCGTTTCTCTCTCTCCGGCGCAGCTGTGCGCTCGTATATAATGCGGCGCGCGCTCGCTCCATTGCACTCTCCTTTCGCAACGGCGCTATTGATGCCAACGTCGGCGCCAGTTGTAGCGGCATCAGTAACGTAAGCTGTGACAGCAGCGCAAGCAGCGTAAGCAGCACCGCTGATACACAACTCCACACACAAATCAAACATACACGGAAACATAAAATGGAAACAACAAATGGAAACACAAGTGAACTCCAGCGCTGCTTCTCATCCCCACATGGTTCCCTTTAGTGGGAGATGGTGTAATTTTTATTCAATGATCTCGTTTTATTTCATTAAGTTTTCTTGTGTTGAAGCTCTCTCGAAACAGATGCGCCATTGAAGCGACCTGCGACTGCAGAGCAGGCATAGCCTGCAAGCGCAAGCACGTTGTGGCAGTGGCCTTCTACCTGTAGAGATTTGAAAGCGAATCCAAAACAAGTCATGCGAGAGTCGCATGAGTCATGTGAGAGCCAGTCACAACCACAATAAAACAAAAATACTGTCGAGATGTAGAAAAGTGATCTTAGCACGACGTTTATTTTGGTTATTTAAAGTTAACAAAAATAACATACCACAATAAAAAGCGCAATACAGGTACACCAGTCTTAAAAACAGAAACTGTGAATTGAATACGTCCAGAACGAAATAAATATTCATCGCTGTCAAGCCTAAACAACGTGCAAAACACGCATAAATGTTACCGCACCTTTCGTAGCGTTCACATGAGTGAGCTGTTCCAGCCTTTTTGTAAGGGGATGGAAAAAATCGTTGGGTGGCAGTCATGTAAGGCCAGTGAACCTCCTGTTCACTGGCCTTAGCATTGCCCACAAAATGCCTACGGCAACTTCTGCTATCTTCTGTGGGCTCCCAGATTGTTCCATCAACGCTGCGCATGAAATAAGAACGAGAATTAAACAATCTCTTCGCGATACCGATTCAGTGTGAAAACCAGTACATCGCAATATGGAGACTGTGATTAATGGGTGTATCGCAATTAAGGCGGGTCTCAGACACTGTTTCATTCCATGGGTGCCTCTCCCATAGAATAAACGTAACACCCTGCACCGAATATAATGACAAAAAGTCTTACTTGTCAAGCCGAACGAGTTGTATCCAACGTTGGCGTCTCTCCATCTCCCAGTGCGCCTTCGGCAAGCGGCAAAACTTTGTTCCAGGTGAATATCTGTAGGTATTGTGACAGCGCACAATACAACAAACATTGTTGCTGCGACTCTGAGCCATTGGAATGACCGCCAATGAAGAAACATTTTGCAAAATTGCGGGAAAACCCGGAGGAGCTGGCACGAATGCTGCCACCGGCCGCGGCGTTCCAAAGCTTCTATCACCCCACGGACGCGTGCGCCGCCGCTAGAGGCGTTCCCGTCAGCGAAGAGTTAGAAGTGCAGTGTGCCCATACAGTCACGCCACTTAATACCAAATTTGTTGTATATGAAGCTAGCGAAGCGGCCGCGAGCGTGCCATGAGCGTGGCATGCAAGTCATGTTGCGCATGACATGTCATGATTTCCATATGACCACATAGCATTTATGTTCGTTATACAGTCACGTCACGCAATACCAAATTTGGTGTATATCAAGCTAGCGAAACGGCCGTCAGTGCGCCATGAGCGTGGCATGTAAATCATGTTGTACATGGCATGCACGTCATGATTTTCATATTACCACCTGTCATTTATGTTGGTCATGCAGAAATGTCTCATCGTACCAATTTTTGGATATACCAAGTTAAGAAAACGGCCTCAGGAGCACTATGGCCATGGCGTGTAAATGATACTTTTCATGACAAGTTATTTCATGATTTTCATGATATGACCAGTTATTGATGTTCGTCATACAGTCATGTTATGCCATACCAATTTTGGTACAAATCCCATTAACCATACGACCAGGAGAGCACAAAGTCGTAGGCGGCTAGATAGATAGATAGATAGATAGATAGATAGATAGATAGATAGATAGATAGATAGATAGATAGATAGATAGATAGATAGATAGATAGATAGATAGATAGATAGATAGATAGATAGATAGATAGATAGATAGATAGATAGATAGATAGATAGATAGATAGATAGATACGCTCAAAGTCGCCGAAGTTCACTAAGAAATGCTTCGCGTTTAAAACATGGCATAGTCAGTCGAATGGACACAAGCTTTCGCCGAACACACTTTGGAATGCACAAGTGTCCTTAAATTTTATGTACAGCATGATTTGCTCCTTGCTGGCTGCTTCCCATTACATCGATTCCTACAGTGCGTGGGATCTGCCGGCTTTTTTATTATTACACCAGCAGCGCTTTCTTGCGGTCTTCTTTGACTGGGAGAAGGCGTATGATACGACGTGACGATATGGGATTCTAAGAGACATAAATGACTTGGGGATTCGTGGAAGAATGTTTAACTGCTTATGTGATGTCCTATCTAATAGAACATTTCAAGTACGTCTGGGCACAATACTCTCACGAATATTTGTCCAAAAAAAATGATGTACCACAAGGTTGCATTCTCAGAACCACTCTAGTAGAAAATGTACTCTATCAACGACGTCATACCCCCCCCACAGTCATGCACTTCATTTACATTGACGATCTTCACATCGCCTTTCGTGCCTCCAGCCTATCATCTTGTGAGAGGCAACTCCAAAGTTACAATCAATAAGCTTACGAAGTGGGCTGACCAAAATAGTTTTCGTTTTTCTACGCTAAAAACTACCGCTGTTTTCCTTATGCAAAAAAGAGAATTTTTCACTGACCCTGTTTTCAAAAACTAAACAACATCGAGTTGCCGGTAAAACAAGAATATAAATTTCTAGGAATTACATTTGACCGAAAACTAAACTTTCTGGCACACATAAACGCACTAAAAATTAAGGCAAACAGAGCACTTAGCCTTATCAAAGTATTCTCATAAGCACTGGGGTTTCGACTACGTCTTCTACGTATTTACCGGTCTATTGTGCGCAACATTTTAGATTATAGTTGCCTTGTTTACGGCTCAGCACGAGATTCATATATTCAACGTCTCGACCCTGTACACTATCTTGGTCTGCGGTTGTCGAATGGTGCTTATAGAACATCGCCTGTACTACGAAGTATATACGTAGACTTCAATGAGCCTCCTCTGGGTCATCGAAGAGCATTACTAAACCTGTTATATGTTTTAAGAATGAGGTCATCACATCAACACATCTGCTACGACATTACCACAAAGTGTAACTCACGTTTACACTACCTAAACAAACAGAACGTAACCAAGCCACTAATGGTACGCTTTGAGACATACTGACGTACGTATGTAATCTCCGAAGCAGTACTCGATGTCGCCAAGACCACCAAGACTGTCGCCATGGTTCGACATGGCGCAGCTATGCGATTTGTCATTAAGCCATATAAAGAAATATAGACACCCTAGCAGAACACATAATTCAGGAATGACGCACCCTGAACATAAATATAGAGATTACATGGAATACTACACAGACGGCTCGAAAACGAAAAATCATGCGGGTATTGAGATCGCGACAAAGGAAAGCGCTCTCAGTGTTAGACTTCCTCAGTCCATGTCCATTTTCACAGATGGAATGTATGTTTTGTATGAAGCAGACCGAATTATCACCTGTGGCGAACACAAGAAGGTGGTAATATACACACTTGAACTCGAAGCTCTACACCTAAAATCAGGGACTGAACCCTTAGTATGCAAATTTGTATTACCATTGTTCTGAAAAGCGAGATAGTTTCGTTTTTGCTGGGTTCCAAACCATGTTGGGATACCTGGAAATGCCAAAGCAGATGAATATGCACTGTTTCCATCTGAGAAAAACTAGCGAAAACTCAAGACAAGGACGAAGAAGCAGGCACGTTCAATCACACACCGTCACCGGACATACAACCATTTTACAGACGCATCCACGTATATATATTTAAACCCCTTATTCCGCGCACGCGCACAAGTTGCATTCCCGAAGCCTATAATCTACCTGATAATCAGACACACCCTGAAAGAAACAGCCACTTATTTTCTTTGCACTTATACAAGCGTGCCCAATCTTTTGGATGTGGTACGCCACAAGCACTTGCCGTTCAATCCCCTGCCTTGAATTTCAAATACGAGCACGTAACTAACGCAGCAGACAAGTACAAGCGCGTAAGGTCCCTGTTTTAGTTACGCGCTAGTATTTCAATTACCATGAATCGCCAACGCACCCAATCAGCTATTATGATCTGACTAGAAGGCTGGTTTGGCGAAACAAAGGCTCGCAACCGTTGCATTCCTTCACATGCAACGCTAGGTTGCTGCCTGTGCCCGATCGTGCACTTTAAGCATGCTCTTTGAGGCGTTCATTCAAAGACTGCCCTGTCCGGCCGATATAAAGGTTCCCGCAAGTCTTTGGGGTGGAATAAACTACCCCACGCTGCGCTTCGTGAAAACCGTTTGGTGACTGGTTTTCTGGGCTGAATTGCGCTCACTGCCTGAGATACAGGCGCAAAGGCCAGAAGGCTTGCAGGAGGCTGAGAAGACTAGGTTCACACCAAACTTTCGAGACACTCGTTTTAGCCCGCCAGGCGTCCTGTTGAAGTACGGCATCCCCTCGACGTTCCTTGTATTATGTAGTGGCCGGGCATGTGGTTTCCTTATTTTTTTTCTCTGGCCAACGTTTCGTTTAATCGTAAAGTTCGTAAAATCGAGGGAAAGATTTTTCGCTCCTTCGAAATCTAGAATCAGTAACGTAGCGTCGCACGAAAGCTACAGCGGAATTTCGTCTGCCACTAATACACGCCTGCCCCGCGAACCGCGAGGGCAGCCAGACGCGCCAGACCAGTGGCGTAAATCATGGGGGGGGGGTCAAGGGGGTCCTGACCCCCCCCCCCCTGTGCTCAGGCGGGGGGGGGGGGGGACTACCGTTGCAGGTGTCCCCCCCTTGAGATTTATCTTCTAAACGTCACATTTGAAATTCGTGACAGTCAAGGACAACGAAGTGTCGGTAAAACCAACTCTGAAATCCGAAGCACCTTCAATGAACAGAAAAGAAATATACTTCTAGCCGGTACGCACGATGGGACATACCTTTATGCGTTAGCACATGAAGTGCTACCATTTTTATTGGATACTTTAACCCGAATGATGCAGCTGCAGAGATGCCAGCGCCTGCGCACGAGTTGGTATTAGAAACTAACTTCGCCATGTGATGTCGCTTGGATGCCCAGTGCTATTTTTTGTCACCGGGCCCCGACACTCATGCTCGTTCCACTATATTATTATTATTATTATTATTATTATTATTATTATTATTATTATTATTATTATTATTATATGTGAATGCATAATTTAAATTTTGTATAATTAAAAATAAAGCATATTTGTAAAAACAAAATGGCCGCCATTGGAAGATGTGTGTCCCCCCCCTTGTGATCTTTATGGATTTACGCCACTGCGCCAGACCACGAAGGCGGCCTCAGCCTGAACTCTTCCTATGTCAGGGCGATGCAGGTGAGGTAGACGGTTACTTGAATCTACTACAAGCTGCCGGTATTGAAAGACAGGAAGAACGAGCGCAGTTAAAGCGCGAGCAGTCAAAGCAAGAAAGTTGCAAGGAGACCACCACTGTCTTCAGTCGGATCAACCATTAAATAATGAAAGCAGCCGCCGTGTTCCTGTGGGCGTATTTGCAGGCACAACAGACCACTACCACCCATCGCCATTGGACATGTAAAAGCGCTACTGACTGCGGCGGCAGTCTCGTCGAAAGTAAAACTAGCGTCGTGACTAGGGTGGCTAGATGTTTTAATGCGATATATGAATACAGCGCACGTCCGAAGAAAAGCCGTCTGTGTAAAAATTGATAAGAAACAACTGCATTTTTGCTTATTGATTTTCCGGAAAAACTTTGTTAAGAGGAGATGCGATTCGGAAAAAAAAAGTTGCGTTAATCTGTAGCCTAAGGCAGTGAAATTTTTGCTGTATATGGAGAATTTTATGCTGATTTCAAATATGCAATTAGTTTTATAGTCAGATTTACAGTTTTCGTTTTGTGCCACGACAATGTGTAAAATATAGTTCTTTTTGTAGACTCTTCTTTTGCCAGTAAATTTTTATAGTTCTGAGCCATTATTGGCTCATATTGCTCCACATTATCTGTAGAATGCAAATAACTATCAAGAAAGCGCGTATAAGACATTCTAATGGACAAGAAAAATTGTAATGTGAGAAGCCTTAGAAGGCTCAGACCATACTAATTGCTTATTTTAGGTTTGTAATAATTATATTTGCTGATATAAAGTTTTAAAGTAGATACTTGCACTCTGCACATGTTAAGAAATATGTGGACAAAATTTCATCCCGATCTGGCCATCAGACGTACCAAAAACATGATGTAAAATCTCATGACGTTGCCCAGAATTGTATCTTGAGAAAAACGCATTTTAAAGGTATAAGTGAAAGCTCATCTATGCGGGAAAAGATTTGTCATTTAAGATGATTTATTCCATCATGAGAGCTTGGCAATCATGGTTATTTTGAGCATGTGACTTTAGTGAACCCCTCATGTGAAATGCAATGGCAAGCAGCCAGGTGACAATTTCCAGGGGACTCTAGACAATCAGGACTTCTTAGATTTTTGGTAGCCACCTTGTGCTCTTTAAAAGCGATTTTGACCTACTTCGAGTTTAATTACAATCTTCAGTTTTTTGTCGTGAAAGTAGAGAAACTAAACTTGTGAAAGCAAATAAAAACAAAAATATGTAATTTTTGAAAAAAAACTTGCGTTTTTCGACTCGCATCTCCCCTTAAATCGAGTTCAGTGCCATGAAAGGTGCGTTATTTTGAGCTGATGACAACATTGAACCATATGCATACCTGCCGGGGAATGGAAATTTCATTAGATCGGAAAATTCGCGTAATCGGGTTTCGTAAGATCGAAATTAAAGTGCATGAGCTTCCTGTATATGCTTCCTAAAGGTAGAAGTAGAGTTCGTTCATATGCACCCTAAGGAGCATATACTCCTGGGGAGCTATACTCCTGCCATAAATAGCTGGGGGTGTGCGAATAGTAAAATTTAAAGCCTAATTGAATACGAATCGAATAGTGATCATAGTGAATAGAATACGAATAAGTGTGGAATATTTTTCAAAAAGCTTTCGAATAGTACAGCAATCATTTTCAAGACGGACCTAGAATTCCGCAATTTTTGGTTCAGACAAATATTCACAAAATTTAACAAAGTAACATTACACCAACAAAAAAATACAAAGGAGCTCATGCACAGTAGCGACCAGGGCCTTCGAGGTATTTTTTAACTGTAGGATGAATACAGCAGTTTTCGAGGGAGTACTTTGTAACGAGCTCTTGGATAACACTAAGACCCAGAAGTTAAACAATATTTATTAAATTTACACCATGAATTTCATGATAATTAAAGTGGATTGAGGACACATTCGCTTCGATGGCACTAAAGTTCAAAGGAATAATTACTTCATCCGGTGGTGAGTAAAGCTTCGATAGTCCCGTGAAATCTTGAACTGCATGCACCTGAAGAATTAATGAGTTAAAAACAACAAAGCATGATCCTTTGCGCTTCAATCGTGTTTCTTCGTGGTTTTGCCGTCGGTGCTGATTGTTTTTTGAAAAATGTTCGGAAAATATTCGGTAGTTCGAATATCCGCTATTGGATTCGAGTACCGAATCGAATTTTGAATAACGAAACGAATAGCTTTTGCATTCGATTCGGTACTCGAATTGAATAGAAGGCTATTGAATTGGTTATTCGAAATTTTCGAATATTCGCACATCCCTATAAATAACCACATACATACAAAGCCGTCGTCAGGGACGATGTAAAGAAAGGTGCCACGTGAGAGAAGAGATGTACGCATAGTGCGCGTTTAATGCCCTTCATTTATAAGCCGTTAAGAAAATAAGTCTCAAGTTCGCAAAATATTTAAAAGCGCTTGTCAGTCTCGATAATCCCGACGCCTTATTCCTACTGTGATGTCCTTCGCTGTTAGGAATGCGCTCCTGTGAAATTCCAGAGGAACCTGTGCAAAAGATCAAGGGAAAATAAATTGGGTTTCAGCACTTTATTCTTCAAGTTTATTTGTATTGGCAGTACCAGTTATCGAATTTATTACGTCGCATTCATGGAGAAGATCGGCAGAGAAAGAAAAGGTGAAAAGCCTGCTCAGCTGTTCTTACAAAACGCGACTGGCATACATGTATACTGAGCATTTCTGCGCGGAACCTATTAGTAATAATTGCGGGGGTTTTTATGTGCCACGACCACGATATGATCATGAGCGGCGGACTCTTGATTATTTTTGACCGGAGCATGGTGTGGGAGCGGGCTAGTTGTTATTCCATAATGTAAACACTTAAGCGCAAAAGGTACACAGCGGACACGAGAATGACGAGGACGAGCGCTATTTTCCCGCTATCATTTATTAAGACAGCACACAAATATATACCTGTCACATGAGATCACAACCCTATGAGTCAAAGTACAAGGGTGAAAAAAAAACTAAACAAAAACAAAAACCGAAAAACTACGCAGGAACAACGCGTGCCGGTGAATTTAAGTAATCTAATTCATTTGTTTGTTAGTGCGATGAATGGCTTGCTGACGCAGCTGCCATTTTCTGTCGCCGTCGCATCAATGATGAGCCTAGTGCTATCGTTAGGATGAGTGGCCAACACTGCTGTTTGGTCAAATAACGGGGACGCATTTGCATTCCGCGCAATGAGCCGCCAGGAAACCATCACAGCCTTTTTTACCTTTTGGTTGTGCTCAAGCAACCGCACATTCAGGCATCTGCCTGTCTGTCCGACGTAACTTTGTCCACAGGAGAAAGGTAAGTTATATGCCACGCCCCTCACACATTCAACAAAGTCATTTCGCTGCTTAATTTTACACCTGTTAGAAGGGCTCCCTACCGGACTGATTTTGGCACGTAACTGCGACATCTTGTTGGGCGCACAAAACACCACTGAGACCCCTGCTCCTTGACCAATCTTTCTGAGTTTGTGAGATATGCCATGCAGGTAAGGAATCACAGCCGCCTTCTTACAAACTATTGCCTGAGAATCAGTGCGCGTGTCGCTGATCTTCGAGTACTTGCGCAGCTTTTGTGATACGGATACCAGCAAGTGGCGATACCAGAAGTAGAAAGGAAGATGGAAACAAGAGCTTTTCCTTCTTCGGTGTCACGGTCAGCCTCGCGATCAGTAGCGTTCAGGATAAGTTCACATTGAGGATGTTCACCTTCCAGGCTACGTTAGCAGAACCATCTCTTGGCCCCAAGTTCACCGTTGAAAAGAGGAGATCACCAGCGGAACTGCTGTCGTTGCTGCATGAGGTCTCGAAACGTGCTCCGGAAAGTGAAGCTGGCCGCTGCATTTCGAGGATGTTGATGTTTTTCGCCAACGCTCCAAGAAAAAGTCGTTCCAGTTGGACGAGTGGTCTCCTACCTCTCAAAAAGATTGGTCCAATCTCAAAAAGACTACTCAAAGAGCAGGGGTTTCAGTGGTGTTTTCTGCGCCCAACAAGTTGTCGCAGTGATGTGCCAAAACCAGTCTTATGTGACAGGTATATATTTGTGTGTTGTCTTAATAAATAATAGTTGGAAGTTAGCACTTACCCTCGTCATTCCCTTGTCCGCTGTGTACCTTTTGCGCATAAGTGCTAATATTATTTTTGACCACCAGGGGTTCTTGACGTGCACCTAAACCTTAGGCACACGAGTGTTCTTCGCATTTCGTCCCCATCGAAATGCGACCGCCGGGTATCGAATCCGCGCAGCGCGACCCCATACGGTTAAAGCTATCACGGCGACTGCGCTCAGCCCTGTGAAAGGTATAATTGTCTCCAGCATGGATCAATTAAATTTTACAAAGCCTTGAGTAATCTGGAAGAGCATACAATGACACGTTAAATCGGTTCCGCGGAATTCCGCAAGGAGAGGCAAAAATTATGAATGGAAAAGCAACAAACACCTGTCTGTGGCGCAAGACCGCAGAAAATTCGTACAGATCCCCCCCCCCCCCCCAAAAAAAAAAAAGCTTCCTAGTTTACGAAAATGTTATCCTCGCGCAGTGTTCACCTGACATGAACACCTTTCCGCATGGTCTACCTTGCAGCCTTGTGGTAGAAATTGGCGCATGGTTCTTTTCCCTTTCGGGACATACACGTCTGTTCCCTGCTCAGGTATTGCTGGTCGTGTTCGGCGAATGACTGGCACATATACAGATTTCATTTTCAATCGCCGCGGTGGAGCATTGTTGGCGGTGCCGGGCTGCTAAAGCGAAACACCCGGGTTGGATCCCGGCCTTGTCGGTCGCATGCCGAATGGAACCGAAATGCTAGAGGCCCGTATTCTGTGCGATGTCGTTGCACGCTAAGGAACACCAAGTGGTCGATATTATCCGGAGTGCCGTAATACGGCGTCTTTAATAGCCTGGGTCGCTCTGGGACATTAAACCCCATGAAGCAACAAACGAAGATTTATATTCAGAGGGACGACCACCCACGGGGCTGTGGCTGAGCACATATTGCTCCTGTGGTAATGCAAGATCATGAGGGGACCATACTTTTGAAGTCAAGAGCTCGTTCGTATGAGCCGTTTACAGATGTCGCTGTAAAGTATTACGAGCCTGAAGGTCTGATTACTCACTTTTGTTTTTGCAGTTCGAACCAAACAAACGTTGCGAATGGTGTGCAGCACGGAGAGCTTTACAGCCTGCAGAGCAAAGCGCATGCCGATGCAATTGCGTGGCCCAGCACCGAAGGGCAGATACGTGTAAGGCTGGATGGATGCGGCGTTTTCGTCGTTGAACCTGCAGTGAAACGTTTTCGGGCACTCCATGTAACACTCAGTGCAATTTGCGAAAACAGAAGGTGAGAAGCGGCAGGAAGGAATGTTCAGCCTAAACATCACTCGTCGCTAAAACCATGTGACGACCCGCAAGGGAAAGTCTAAGAGGGAGGCGATAGAAAGTTTCGAAGTAAAACAAACAGGTGCGCCAGTGAGCATAGGCGTGCGCACGAGGGGGGGCAGAGGGGGTGCCCCCCTACTCACCTGGGTGGGGGGGAGGGGGGAGGCGCAAAGTCTGCTCCATACGTTTACTCAGTTATAGACACGCAGGTTTTCGACTACAATGGTGGCCGAAGACCCCCTGATTCGAAGAACTTTTACTTCCCATCCTCACTTCAGGAAAGCCAGAGTGGCCAGGTGAGAAGCCCGTCATCGCTTCTTTTTCATTTCTTCCATATTGATGCATTCGCCCATTGGTCTAAGTGTGTGTGTGTGTGTGCGGGGGGGGGGGAGGGGGGGGGGGTTCTGCGATGAAACTTTGCGCCTCTTAATGGGGAACCCTGCGTACGCCTGTGTCAGTGAGGTACTGATTCCATGAGAGTACATTTAATCTAGTGGTAGTAGAAGAGCCGGCTGCGAGGTGGTTCGCTTTCCCATATTTTTTTAACACCAGCAAGAATAAGCAAATGTGTACAAGAATGCAAATATCAGCCTCAAGAATAACACTATCACGCAAATGTCGCTCCTATTTATTAGCATTTATTTATATTATACTCCAAAGGCTTTTATGCCATTTATTTGTACAACTTCGTGTTTGGTTCACTGACCTATCCGGGTCGAAGACTGATGGATTGACGAAATATTGGGGGTCGTGGTGCATAGAGTAAACAGGAACTGCGATGGTGTCGCCTCTCTTCACTTTGACGCCAGTGTGGCTGAGAACGTAATCGCTGTCTGCGGCTCGCTGAATTCTGCAAAAGTAATGAAAATGGTATTCCATGAAACTGTGAACCCCAACAACGTGCTCTCAATATTCGGTTTACGTTGAGCGTTTGTATAGAGAATGGCGGTGTTTTCTTGAATATCTTTCTTTTTCGCCGAATCCTCATATTTAAAAGCAGCCTGAGCAGAAACATCTAACGCATCTAACGTAATATATGTCCTCATCTTACGTCTGCGAACACTGTATACGTCTTATGCTGTTCAATGTCACAAAAACGACGAGGTGATACAGAAATACTCGCGAACATAAAAGAAAATACAAACTTCATCTAGATCATGGCCAACTTATCTTAGGTAAGAAGTGCAAACTTCGAGAGCGGTACATCCGCATGGTTACACCGACGCTAGATAGCCCGATAAAGGGTGCCATTCTGGACACTGTCAACGTCCACCATATTGTAAATTTTCGTAATGGCGGTATTTTAAGCCAATCATAGAGGCCGTAGCCGCTCTCTAGGCCAATCGGGGTCTGACGATACGGCAGAATTTGACAATGTCCAGAATGGCACCCAAAGTTCGGTGCCTGTTTCAATTTCACCGATAATTTGTATATAAGTCTGCGTGGGCAAACAAAAACGCCAGCGCACAAATTTCCTGAAGGAATAATGAGACAGGGTTCGCTGCATGACTAAACGGTTTATTATACCAGTTTTTCGTCACTTGCTTCCTTTTGAGCTAAGCAGAATTTTTGTCATCATTCAGGTGAGAACCTGAAATTGCTGAAAAAAAATGGGTCATGTTTAACTTTTTTGTAGCCTATTTATCATGAGCGCCAGGCAACTTTGGCTTGCTGTTGCAAAGCCTAACTAAAGCGTGTTCCATTAAAGCTAGGCTTAATGGCAAAACTGCACGTAGCTAACCTCCCTGCCTTTCTTGTATTCCTTCTCTCTCTCTCCCTGCTGGTATACCTCTGTGTTTCTCGAAAGTGGTCTTATGGCCCGTTAAGTACTTAGCAATGGCGGTACTTTCAGTTGCACATTGAGGAACGAAGTGGTGCTCGCTGGAAGACCAAGTCTAAGGTTGTGTTCCATTGCGTCGTGGACGTTGCAGAGTCGAAACATTCTTTCATATCCTGGAGAAGCCGTAGCTTAGTGTTTGAGTTCTTTTTGAAGTGCCCCAACGCAAGACATAGCCCATCGGTGTTAGCGTATGCAGGCACACATGTACCTACGACAGCCATGGCGCCTTAGAAACTGGCGCGAGGGGCTACATGCGCTCCTTCCACGACCAAGCCACTAGAGAGCCGGGCGCTGCGGTTGTGCACGAGTCTATAGCGAACGCTAACGGACATGCGGCCCTGCCACGAAAGCGGTACGCCTGCGTCCGGCGCCGTGGAACGTCAGCAGCGCGACAGGTGTCCAAAGTGTACGGCAAGCTAACGGCCAGCTTCACTAGAGCGACAGTCACGTGAGACGGCGAGCTGGCACAGACATATTAAAGAATTTTAGTGCCGAGGCCCCGAAGCAGCTTATGTATGTACGTAAGTCTGCGCTTTCCTTTGTATTTTTCCTGCGCTGCGGCTGGGAGTACAAAGAAAGACATGAGCGTGCGGACGCATGCGGCTTGGGGTTCCCGGCACTAAAACTCCCTATTGACTGTATACTAAGCAGCTGACGCAGCGCCTCAACGTAGCCCTGGCAATCATTCTTCTGTCGCTGATTACACGCGTTTGATAATCGAAGCGTGACTCTTGCTCGTTTCGCTCTTTCCTTCGCCTTTCGTCGGCTCGTCTCTCCACCTCTCAGTGCGCTCCTCCACGCTGGGCGAGCAGAAAGAGCTGGAAGCGCGCAGCCATAGGTCGGCAAAACATGTCGAGCTCACTCAGACTCACTCATGAAATATATTTTGCCCTTCGGACTCACTCGGACTCAGATTCATCCAAACTTTTCCTGAACCGGGCTCACTCGGACTCAGATTCACTAAAATTTTTCCCAGCCGGACTCACTCGGACTCAGACTCACGAAAATGTTTTCCAGCCGGACTCACTCAGACTCAGACTCACGGCTCTATCTGAGTCTGAGTGAGTCTGAGTGAGCCGACTCATGAGTCCAGTTAGCGTACAATAGGCCTCTTTGAACTGGGTGTCAACGCTCTTTAACACCAATATCTCACGTAATCGGTGCTCTACTTGGCGCCTTTTGATCGCGTACCTTCAAATATGAAATATCAGTGGTTGCAATCCAGCAAGAACCTTTTTATTGAAAGAGAGAACTCACATGAAATATTTTTATCAAAAATTCCCGGGAAACAGTTTTCGGGGGTGAGAGGGAGGTCACAGAACCCCCCTCCTCCGTACCTCTCGCCTCTGATCAATAAATATTGAGCTGGCGTATCAACGCTGGCGCTTTCAAGTATGCGTGATTCGGCCTGAGTATAAACGAGAGCCTAAGTAAGGCTGACAGTAATGCTGAAGTTGGGTAAGTAGAGCCATTGATCGGCAAAGAAGTGTAGAGCTCACTCAGACTTACTCAAGAAATACATTTTGGGCTTAGGGCTCACTGGGACTCAGACTCACCAAAATTTTTCGCAACCGGACTCACTCGGACTCAGAATCACTAAAATTTTTCTCAACCGGACTCACTCGGACTCAAACTCATCAAAATATTATTCACACGGACTCAGTCAGACTCAGACTCACGGCTCGATCTGAGTCTGAGTGAGTCTGAGTGAGTCGACTCATGAGTGAGTTTGCCGCCTATGCGCGCAGCCCTGTTAGAACAGGCTCTCGTACGCCGATTTGACGGCGTCTGCTCGTAAGACGGCCAGGGTTCCCAGGTTGGGCTATAAATAGCCAAATGGGGCTACTTTTTTTGTGGAGTTGGTGGGAATTTCGGTCGTTGGCCATTTGGCTACTTTTGAGCTGTTACATGCCTTCACTTCGAATGCTTATTTTCCACTGCCTTTTCTCTTCCTTATTAGTTGTGCCTCAAGGTTGTTGGGAATCAAGTGTATACGTGTACAGTTATCTTTCATTCCTTCTACTATCTTTTCCCTGTCCTTTTGCATTCTTTAGGTATCAGCAGCCTTCACCAGACAGTTGCGGCTGTCAGTAATAATAAATTCATTCCTTCCCTTTCAAAGCGAAGCTTCCTTTGCCGGTTTCGTGCGGCTGCTGAGTCGTTCCTTCTCACGGCGGATAAATTTGTGGATTTTAGTCAGTGTTAATGAAAGCACACGCGAAGTGGTTTAATAAGCCTCGTAAAAATTTTCGGTGCTATGCCTGCCAATCACGAAACTCTACGCATCACCGTTGGTTCTAAAGGATATAATTTACCGCTTTACTTTTGTTTCGCTTGATATAAGTTCCGACATAGGGGTTTGATGTGATGCACATAATTTAGCTTTAGTTATTCGCCTTAAAGTTAATAAACAAGTGATTCGTCTCCTCCATGGTGTCCTCCTTTCCCTTTGGCTACGACGCTCAGATTGTGGCCTCGCATCAAAGAAGACAAACAAATTAACTCGCTGGACCCTTAATAAGTGCCTACAAAGAGCAACAACAAAATACAAATACTAGCAAGTAAAGCGGCATTTCACTTCCATTTCTGTTATCTGCAGTACAATGCGCTCTTGCATTGAGGAGCAGCAGACCTGGATACATGCATGTACTATGGGTAACTCTCCACAAAAGGTCTTGTTTTAATCTGGCTTTTATTTGTTAATCTTGCTTCACTTTTTGTTTTGTTGATTTATAAACCCTTTCTGTATAAAAATAATAAACACAGGTCTTTTCCTATAATTTTTTTTCGGCTATTTTGGGCTATTTTTATTAATTACATTTGGCTACTTTTGGGATATTCATGGGCCTGAATTTGGCGGGTCACTCTGAGTACCTGGCAACCCTGAAGACGGCCCGCTAGGGACAGTGGAAAGGCACGAAGAGAAGCATGAAAGCGTCCGCTGGGGATTTACATTTGCCTAGTAACGACCTTGAAAGAGAGCTCTCGCTCTAAAAAGTGCTCGTGGAAAGTCATCATCATCATCAGCCTGATTACGCCCACTGCAGGCCAAAGGCCTCTTCCATGTTCCACCAATCAACCCGCGGTCCTGTGCTTGCTGCTGCCACGTTGTTCCCGCAAACTTCTTAATCTCATCTGCCCACCTAACTTCCTGTCTCCCCTCCGCGCGTTTGCCTTCTCTTGAAATCCAGTCAGTTACCCTTAATGACCAGCGGCTATCCTGCCTACGCGCTACGTACCCTGGTCATGTCCATTTCTTCTTCATTTCGACTGTGAAGTCCTTAACACCCGTCTGTTCCCTAACCCACTTTGCTCTCTTCCGGTCTCTAAAGTTAAGCCTATCATTTTCCTTTCCATTGCTCGCTACGTCGTCCTGAATTTAACTTAAACCCTTTTTGTGAGCCTCCAGGTTTCGTCTCCGTAGGCAAGTACCGGTAAGATGCAGCTGTTGTATACTTTCCTCTTGAGCGATAATGGTAGACTGCCATTCATGATCTGATAATACTTGCCAAATGTGCTCCACCCCATCCCTATTTTTCTAGTTATTTCAGTCTCGTGGTTTGGCTCCACGGTTACTACCTGTCCTAAGTACTTTGCAACTGCCGGTGTCTCGCTACCTATCGCAAAGCGCTGGTCACTCCCGAGACTGCTGCACACTACTTTAGTCTTATGCATATTAACCCTTTCGCGACCGTTGACGAGTATAGTCGTGATGAGATTTTCTAACAAATGACGAATGATTATACTCGTCATCAACAAGAAATGGTTTATGACGAGTATAATCTTCTTTATTGGGATTCTGTCGATTTCTTCATGGAGGTTAATGGTGGCTGTGGATCCGCTGCCTATTACTGCCAGTACGTTTATGTATGCTTAGTCGACACCCTGATTCCGCAGTCCCTGCATGACAGCTGTTATATCGACCGAATCAAAGCCTTCTCGTACTCTATGAAGGCTATATATAGGGGTTGGTTGTATTCCGCACAATTTTCTACCACCTGATTGATAGTGTGGATATGGCCTATTGTTGAGTAGCCTGAACGCAATCCTGCTTGCAATGCTGCTTGGTCCTTTCGTCGATTGAATACAATGTTGTCTTTAGTTTTGTAAATATTAATTTTGTAATACCTTGTAGACAACGGACAGTAAGCTGATCGGCCTGCACTTTTTCAAGTGGAAAATATTTCTCGTTAAATGACGCTTGAATTTTCAATGCCAAGGTAATAGGTAGATTTCCACAATGTTTCCCTTGCTGCATGCTCGGTGTCGAATTTCAAGCAGAAAATAGTGCGCAAAGCATCCATCGTTTTCGGAGCCACGAACCTGTTTGACCACGGCTTCAGTTAGAACGCGCCGTCGGACGCATGGGTGGTAGCCAGTTCAACCGGTGTTTCGGCGTTGAGTATTGGGAGCAATGACTTCCGGTAACGGCATATACCCGTAGCTCCCCTTTGCAACGTTGGGAAGAATGAGACGATAGTCCTCACAGTTTGTCGGAAAACTATGGACGACTACGGCAACAAACGACTTCGGGAACACACGTCATTACGTCGACTGGCGAACCGGTTTCTTTCTTGAAAGGGAGAGTAATCGCCCAAATAATACCCGATGTATTATACTTTCGTATTAAATTTTGTCGCTTGGAAAGCTGAGGCTCACCTTGATGGAAATTGGGCTTCGCATTATTGAGATTAGCCTTGCGCACTCTTTTGTGCACACCGATCACTGTGAGTTACGAGTGCTAACTTTTAACTGCGACACTGTTTAAAGGCCAACTCCGGCGATTTTTCGAGGTCAATGGATCTCAATGAAATTCGCTGGGTACGTTCCTTTGCACATTTCCGTTATTTATGCCAAATTGCAAGCTTGAGAGATGCGCTGATTGTTTGCAAATGAAATGTCTGCAAACGCCCACCCGGCTTCCCACAATTACTGGCAACATTGCGTGTGTGACGTGTTGGTTTGCCGGTCGACGGAAGTGACGCAGCCGATGGGTTCGCTAACTTTGGCCGCTACAAAGTATATTGTGCTGGCCACAAGGCGACGGTGTCTGGCCGGCGCTTCGCTGGTTTGGCGCGCGATTTTCTGTTCTCTGTGGAGGAGCGTGCGATATTCCGCGCCGGCCGGGACCAGCATGCCTTGCACGACTTCCGGTTCGTAACAAACTACTACGTCATACGTCGACAGTACACTCGGTTGGGTTTCGGTATTGCGCCTTTTTGCTTATTAAAAATTATTTTCGAATTTGCTGAGCATTTCAGCTATCGGGCGCGCGACAAGAGTGTTTCAGGAACATAAAAGCATTATTACCCTGACACGGTAAAAAAATCGCCGGAGTTGGCCTTTAAGCTAGCCGTAATGTGTCCGACCCTATCTCCAAAAAACCTCGATGCGCCGTTGCACTCGTGCAAAGTCGAACATCATTACGCGCCAACTGGAGCGACATCATGTCGAGCCATAAATGCGCCGGGCAACAACTGCTCAGCAACCGCGCCTGAGCTAAGTAAAAAAAAAAAAGAAAATCGCGCCGTGTCGAGACAGTTGCTGCCTTGAGTCGACAAAGAAGGTATACGTACTACCGAGGAGGATGCCGCGTTTCACGAAGCGGCACTCGCTGCTACGCGGAAGAGACAACAGGAACGACAAGCCGATCCCGAATACACAGCCAGAGCTCTCTAGAACAAGAGGCGTCGACGACGTGATGATCGTGAATCATCACTATCGTCGTGCACGAGAACGGGACACTTTGTGTAAACGGATGCGGCGCCAGGACCCAGTCATCCGGGAAGCCGCGAGTACGAGCGACGCCGAGCCCGTGACCACGACGTTATAACCTTGAAGCAGCCATGTTCAACCACGATGCGCAAGCTGCGTACGTTTTAAAGACGATAGCCTTTGTTGGGATACTTCAACGCAGAAATTTTGGTCTGCCTGTCCGTCTGTCCGTCTGTCTGTCTGTCTGTAACCCGATTCAGAATCGCGGCCAAAGTTTGACTACTTTCTCAACGCCCAGCCAACTTGAACAGTCGTTTTCGTGCATACTTGTGAACATTGTCGATCAAAAAGCTAATATTACGCATATCTGAGGCGCAACAACAATACGGAAGTATTAAGTGGTGTGTTCTTTTATAGAAAATACATAGATACTTAATTCTAAAGACCCTAGTGTTTCTTAGGCTGCGCTGAAAATGCGGGCTTGCCTCGCCAAAACGAAGAGCCCGTCGTCTATCTCCGAGGTCGCGCGAAGTGCCGCGTGTTTCATCCGACGCGCGATAGCTTGGCGCAGTCTGCCCTCGTCGCTGCAAACAAGAGAATCTCTTTTCGTGGTCGCTCTGCGCGACTTCTCAGCTTTTTACACGGCGCCAAAAACACCGCGCTTGCGGCGAGAAGACGCTTGGTCATGCCAGGACGGAAATGGTCGAGAACAGCATCACAGGTGGCCGCGGATGAGACCAGGACTCATATAGTACGACCGGCAGAAGACTATCGTCTTTCGATGACATTTGCAGCGAAGCACGCTGATACGCGGCCAATTTTTTTTCTTTCGCTCTTAGTAAATTAGCTAATTTTTCTATAGTTGATCATAGATTTTGTTTACGGGTGGACGTTTTGTTCAGTTATTTTATTCCCGAAGTTGTCACCTCATTACGTGATCCATTCTATCTGCGGTAGTGACAGGCCGGTCATTAGGAGCTGAATACCCACGAAAGGAAACCGGGCGCTATTTTGCCTTTGAAAGACGCCCGAAACAAGCGAGAACTAAAAAGTGTATGGCAGGCTGGCTGCGTATGTTAGCCATTTTGATCGAAATCATGTGCTTCTGAAAACACAATAATGTTATACTGTTTTTTTAACACGAAAGTGTTTTATGCCGGGGTCCACAAAGACTTCACTGACGTACTTCCGTCATGGATGTGGCATTCTTAAAATTTACATGAACAGAATACAAAAAAAAAGAAACCAGAAGAAAAAGTTTCAGAAATATGGGAGACCCGGGAGTCGAACCCATGACCTCTCGGTCCGCGGCGATAGAAACCGGGCGCTCAACCAACTTCACCACAAACGCATTCGCGAGCAGATCTTCAGACCCGCCTTATGTGTCCCACACTCCTTCTCCATGTACCTGCGCTCTTGGTTTGTTGGGGTGGTGCCGCCGCCTACGAGCGCAGAGAAGAAGTACTGCATTTTGACACCAGCGAGCACCGACAGTGAACGCTTCTCAAGTCTCATCACTACGGCGCCTCGATGTCATTCGTTCGAACGGACGCTGGCATCCATGAGCCCTACCAACGCCACCTAGGTAGCGTTGGCCCTACTCAGCACAGCGGAGCGTAGGCCTCCGCAATCAGCTGCGATGTTTCTGAAGCTAATTTCGGAGGCCACGAGCTAAAGGCTGTAATTGCGACGCGCTATAGACCAGAGCACGCCTATCTCGCACCCAGGCGCCTAGGTTCTCGGCGGCATAGTCTCGCGCCCAGACGCCGTGTTTGTTTTGAACTGCCAAGGCGTGTATCTGTTACATGGCAAGTGGCGTGTCTGGGACCTTAAAATACGAGAAAGCGCCTATTCACGCCGCTCCCGTTTACAAGAAGTCATCTGGGCACCGCTGCGCCATCTTTGGATGCGAAAACAATCAGCGCAAGAGGAAGATATCACTCAGCACTGTCTGTGAAGATGACAACACAACATGGAAATCGTGCCGGTGCAGTGCTTTTCAGATTGCACAGATTTCGATCCGCAACGAAAAACGCCGAGCTCCGCCGCCAGTGGATAATTGCAATCAACAGGAGAAACTAAGAGCCCAGTAAAAGTGTACGAATAAGTACACTTACTGCGTGTATTCAAGCGTGACGCCAGCTATTTCGCTTTACAGCAGTAATCTGCGTGCAGTATACCTGTAGTATGCGGCACCAAATCATTGCCGTACTCTTTCGCAGGCCGCATGCCAATATTAGCAGATATTACGACTCACGCGTGCACGCGAACTGCGCACGTTTAGTACAGATATAACGGCGTACTATCGCGATGCAAAGAAACGTGAACAGCGGGAATCGTGGCTCTCGACTCAGTCGCACTGCGACATGCCTTAACTGTCGCTAGGCCAATCTGCATACCTGCCAACTCTCCCGAATTATCCGGGCGACTCCTGAATTTTGACCTAATCTCCCGATTGTACGAATGCTATCACGAATCTCCCGAAAAGTGGTCCGCCACAGCAGAGGAGGAGGAATAAACTTTATTTGGGACCAGCAATTTGGGTGGCGTGGCCTATAGGCCTCCCACGTGGGGACGTCGAGGTCTTGCCTCTTCGCCAGGCGTTTTTTTTTAGATGCGAAGCATCTTATGCCCGTCCCCCGTCCCGCGTCCCGCGTCCGGTCACTTTCATGAAGTAGGGAAGCACCCATTATGCGAACCAGAACACTGTAGTAATATGAAGGCCGTCAACCCTACCACAGTCATCAGTAGAGACCGGATTATAGGCAAATGCCTATTTTGTTCCTTGCGTTCCTATCGTGCCACATTGATATATGAGCACGAATTAGGGGTTAAGAAGGGCTTTTATAGTGATTTTTATAGTGCCTATAAATGCCTATTTTCCAAATTGGGTGCCTATATGAACACTATTTAACCCCGAATTTCACTTCCGAGTGCAGTTTGAGACCGTTATTCATGTTACCAGGCAACATTGACCTTTAGGAATACTAGGGAGTTCAAACTAGCCTTCTAGTTCAACCAATTTCCGGAAAACAACCGCTAGCAGCCGTAAAATGGGACACGCCGGCCATCTTACGCCAACGCGCTGAGGTGTCGCGAGCGGCTAAAGGAGGAGAGGTTCAGGAGAGGAAAAGAAGCTGTTTTGGCAACCCTAAATGGGAGCAAGTCAACGTCTACTATGGAATGGGGAGAGGGAAATAAACATGGGAAGAGGAGATGAGAAAAAGGGAGAGTGGCGTCATGGTCTAGGACGCGGCGGTTGGCTTCTAGAGCCTGTTTGTCCATTACAGTGTCCTCAAGGAAGTGAACCTCGTTGAAGACATGGGTGTGGCAGTGGGCAAGAATTAGGAGGTCCCTCTGTGCAGCCTCGGGAAGGTGACGGACGAATGCGAAACCATGAGGTGCTGTCAGGGGAAAGGGCGAGTGTATATCAAAAGTACGAAAAATGTGATGTGCACGCGGGTTGGGTTTTGTTTGTTGATGCGTGCCCAATGAAGAGCGTTGGACCACTGAAAATTTTCAAGTTGGTTCATTACGAGCCGCGAAACTGTTATGCGAGGAAGCGTCATGCGCACGCAAGGTCACGTACGCATGACGTGCCTGAGCCAGGTCGTGCACGCGAGCGGTGTTGTGCCGTTTCGGCTTTCTCTGTAGTGTACTGCCTATTTCTTTGGGATGGATCTTTGAGTGCGCGCACGTTTGGAGAGGCTGGCACGGATCACGTATCCTTACCGCGACACACCGCGTCGCACAGCTGGAACTGTTGTTAGGGACAATGCAGCAAAATCGCGCCAAGCGTTGTTAGGGCTGGTGCCGACGCGACGCGGGAACGGCGAAAACACGAACGCATACGAAATGGAGGCAGATTAGTCTCACATCTCGCTGCGATTCGAAGTAAGAAATAAAAAATAAAAATGCGAACACATTCCGCTTGTGTGTTATTATTTCGCTCAACTTTCCATTCATCTATTTAAGCAACATATTACAGAAATTACACATGTCGCTTCGAATAATTCTCGCAGTGTCACCTGCTACTGCGAGCGATGTCAGAGCACCAATGTCTACGTAGAGGAACGACGTTAGAGCTCAGATAACTACGCAGGAGCATTCCTCGTTGTACGTCAACCCCTCCATCTTGGGTGGCGCGCCTGTGGGAAGGGCAAGCGGTGTTCATTTTGAAATTTCAAATTTTTCCGCGGCGCGTAACGTTGCAAATCTTAGCAGACGTGATTGTGAGCGCCCAGTTCATGCAAAACACTTGTCAATTCAAAATGCTCAGACCTGCAGGGCCCTTCGTCGACAGAGTAGCAACTGACCCTACGCGATTAGACCCGGCCAATACGAGGCATCACTCCCTTCTGGTTTTTCAGCGGTCTAACTACCTGTTTCTCTGCATGCCGAAAATAAAGAGATCCACGAGTGTGTCAATTCCACGGTGGACACTTTACTCACCATGATAGAGAATAAAAGGAGAGACTGTTCTACGAACCGTGCGGAAAAAAGACAATTGCGTGGCTATGTTCAACTGTTGGCACCTTTCTGTCATCGTGAACAATAATATTTCTTGCTTTTCTGTCGTAAATACAGGTCGCGTACGTCTTTGTTTGAAATATTTTGAATTTATGTAAAAATTTATTGTGCCTATATTTACGATTTTGGAAGCCTAAAACTGTGTTTTGCCTGCCTATTTTTGGCGCCTAAAACGCGCTTTTAAGCGCCTAAAAATCCGGCCTCTAGTCATCAGAGTCATGGCCGAGAGCACAGAGAGGCTGCTTAGCAATGGCTAGGCAGGTGGTGTCTGTCGCCCAGGTTGACCCCATTCCTTGATCTTGCTTGCATGTGTTTGGAGGGGGCTTAGTCCGTCCCTCCTTCCCGCGTCCTACACGACCACAGCGCATGCGCGTCCCCTCCCCCTCTGTCTCCTAAGGTCACCCCCCTTTCTCTCCTCTAGGAATCCTCTACTCTACGGAGCGGCCCCCGCGTCCCACACCCCCCCCACAGCGCGTGCGCGTCCCCTCCCTTATCCTCTCCTACGGCTCACCCCCTTTCTCTACTCTAGGAATCATCTACTCTACGGAGCGGCGCCCGCGTCCCACATCCCTCTCTCTCCTCTCCTACGGTCCCCCCCGTCCTTTCCTCTAGGAATCCTCTATGGAGCGGCGCGCACGACAGGTGGTGTGACAGCTGCATACTCCGCTGGGGGGCGCCACGGTAGTTCCGCGGTATGAAAATGACGGGCGCGCGCGCCTCATTCTCTCTCCTGTGCAGCGCCGCGATGAGCGCCTGGACCGCTGCCGTGAAATGAGAGCGGCGACGTTCCTCCCGCTCAAGCTAATTATCTCCCCACTGCTTCGCATCCACACATGGTTCCCTTTAGCGGGAGATGGGGAATTTTTTTTCTCTCTTCTTTTAATCACGCGCGCACGTCAGCCTTTCCTGCTGCGACAGTTGCGGTGCTCCGGAAGAGCACTCGCCACTACACTTGTAGTTCATTGTAACAATACCGTGGAGTACCGCTAAGTATTTCTAGGCACTATAGTACCGCGCATCTGGGCGAAGGCCGGCGGCCGCGAGACGCGCTCGCCACCGTACCAAATCAAGGCGAGGGAGAAGGTACCACAACTTTTGCAAAGTCTGTCCGTCTTGGCTCCCGCATTTTGTACGCTAGGCCTACGCCGCCTGCCTGGGCGTCAGTTGTGCTTGTTACGTGGTTGTGGTGGTTGCGTGTTTCCCCGATTTCAGTTCGAAGGTCGATGGCGGTGTCAAAAGCAAAGAACTCCTTGCAAGTGTTTCTGGACTCATACACAGCTGAGTTTCCGCGTTTTGTGGCTTCGCGGAAAGGTGACAAGTACGAATTCCGTAACACGTGCGCCTGTGATGTAAGCGTTTCGCACGGCGGCAAGGCTGACATAACCCTTTACGGCCTGACCCGCACAAATGTGTGGGTCAATAAAGACGCTCACGAAACGGCACCTGTTTCAGTTTGGGTTTTATAGCTCTGTGTCGCTGAAGTCAATGTTTACGGGAATATATCTGTTTCAGTAGTTCAATAATTTCGGCACCAGAGAGCGAGTAATCTTCCGCCAAAAATGCCGTCTGAGCACGTGCGCCGACAGCAGCTACCTCAGACGCGTAAATCAACGCTCCTTCTTGTTGTACATTTTTTTTCGGGAGTGTATGCTTAGGAAAGGAATAATGAGACTTCGAAAAACATGCTGCGCTAAAAAAATTACGCGTTCCTACAACACACGCTGTGTACTCACGCGTGAAAAAGTCACCCGCACGTTTGTGCGGGCTGGGCTTTAGTCCTCGTCAAGTGCACGGCATAGCGGCGCAGGTTGGCTCGTCCGCGCGCGGTTGCGCCTGCGCATTCTGTTTTTTTTATTGTGAATAGCGTTCTCGGCGTCTTATTGGCACTTTTTTTGGTTGGTGTTTATTGATGTTTTCTTATATCTGAAGTTAGCGACGGGAAGTGATGTGCGTGAATTGTGATCACCATTGACGCAGAAAATATTTATTTTGTGAATGTGTTGTGACAACAGGCATTATATTTCAAAGAATTACATTTTACATTGCCTATGATATAGAGTTTCAGTATCGCCAGTGAAATTCTAAGGATAATAAATAACATTGAGGGTTAAAATTGCTAAAATTATCTAACTTAGGGAAAAAGCTTCTGTGTGCGCTGAATTTTCTTTTTTTTTTCACATGCCGAGATTTTCAAACCAGAGAATGAAGAAGACATAGAAGAGATATTGAGCCTCCTGATGTCTTGCGTCAGAATTGGGTAGGGACCACGTTGACGAATTGTCAGAGATTCATATTCGTCGTTCGAGCCAACTTAGTGATGAAAACTGGAGTATGGAAGGCGAGTTTTGGAGCAGTCGCCTCCGTAGTAACTGGGCCAGGTGACCACTCACCCTATCTTTCCGTTTCAGTGAAATTGATGCCTTTTGGAAGAACACATTCGGCTGCACAGCATCACCTGCTTGGAAGTGGTGAGACAGCCGACGTTCTTGTTGTTCTCAAGACTCCTTTGCCAACTTTCTCACACTAATTTAATGCAACGATCTTTGAAGTTACGGCTGAAAAAACGGCAGTGTGCCCTAGTTGTAGATATGAAACAACTTTGCAAGTGGCGGTGCAAAAGATCAGCAGCTTTAGGTATGGACCTGATCATGGGCTGCATCCAATCTCTGAGGAACTTTGGTCGTCACCAGTCGCCCAAGAATTGAAAGCGGAAAGAAAAATGTGTCAAGATCAATCCTTAGACAACTTTACTGGAGTGTAAAAGGCGCCCGGCATAGCCAAGCGATTAGACTCAGCTATTTGTACCACTGGCGATCAGTATACAGCTTGACATCTGCACATCACTGCAGGCTGTCAAGTGTAGCTTCTTGCTCAAAGACGCGTTGTATGAAGTGCAACTTATACCTGTGCCTCACAAGTGACACACTATACTCTAAAATGTTGCATTCGCAGCGCTGACCACGCATTTTTTGCTTTATCTTAGCCGTTATGAGTGTATTCCTCGCTGCGGTGAATCACGTGAATAAAAGCCCAGCCCGCACATATGTGCGGGTCTGTTTTCTGGGGCAAAAACTCCAATTCTTACAATTTAACCTTTGAAAACCTAATTACAATAGAGCAAACGTCAATAATTTTTGAGCAAGTTAGCAATTTCTCCATTATATTTTTCTCGGGCAGGAAAGGGATAAAGGTGCGCATCGCTTCACAGAAGCATCAGAACTACGTTCGTGCCGCGGAAGGGCAGGGCAAGGCAACATCGGAAGTTTCTTCCAAACGAGCTGCGAAGACAGTGCGATCCGCACAGATTGCCTGTTCACGGGATTTCTTGTGGAACACAACTTCCCGCTCAGCTTTAGTGATCACGCAGAAGCGTTGTTTCGGAAAATGTTCCCGAAGTGCGAGGACGCGAAGCGTTACGGGTGCAGACATGCGAAAACTGCCATCGTCGGGGAAATGGCTGCAGATGCCGAAAACACAATGGTGGAGGCTCTGAAACGCCGTGCTTTCGCAATCGCAGAGGACGGAAGCAAAGACAGCGGGACGCAAATGTCTCAATCTCAGTAAATTTCCGATATGCACCCCCCCCCCCCTCTGCCCCGCTGCGGTCTCCCGAATTTTCAAGCTGCTAAGTTGGCAGGTATGAATCTGTGATTTCAGCTGGCGTCACCGTAGTGCTATAAAATCTTGCTCTGACTGACACTTTCGTACCGCGTGTGTGTTCCGAGTGTCAGGCATGACTGGCAAATGATAAACACATGCGGTGCATGAGCGCAAGCCGGAGCGGGATTCTAGCGCTACGGTGACGCCGGCTAAAAGCACAAGTTTTGCCTAGCGATAGTCAAGGCATGTCGCAGTTCGACTGAGTCGAAAGCCACGCTTTCCGCTGTGCACGTTTCTTTCCATCGCGATAGTACGTACCTGATAAAGTTGCTTCCGCAGTCGGCAATGCACGTGCTGTAGACATTCCGGACTGCCGAGGAAGGTCTTCTAGACGTTTCACAAGAAAACAGCATACATTTCCAGGAGAAGAAAAGCGCGGAACATGCTTACAGCCGGACTCGGGTTGCGAAGTTTCGCGTTTGAATTGCGGAGCGTCTGCTAGCCTGGCAGTTCACGGTGTTGCTTCGCCGCGCTTGCGACAGATGGCGTGACGTGCTGCCTAAGTATGGCGGCACGCACTGAACTCGCTGTGTTATGGTGTATACGCGCTGATTTTACTCGGTGACGACGCAGTTACGTGCTTTGTCTTTCGCGTTGCGCTAGCGTGTGCAGCTTCCATATGCACCAACGGTGTTTCTCCGCCGTCTACTAATACGAGTGCGACGGCACCGACTACGAGAACTGCTACATTAAGCGCCGCCGAAAGACAACGGCGTCGACGGGCGAATGTTGCGCAAGTGAGTTTGGTTGCAGCGAGGGACACGCCAAGGGGGAGCGGGAGGCCTGCTCGCGTTCACGGCTCAAGCTGAGAACTCTGCCTCTCGCGTTTCCGAAGTTGAGCCCATCGTGACCGAACTGGTTGCCTTACACACACCGAAGCAGGACCGAAATGATCGTACTTTCGCCGAAGCGACCCACCAGCCGGACGCTGCTCTCTGACGCGACGCCGCATGCCAAGCACATCTACAGGACGGTCGCCGACACTTAAATCATGCACCCTTCGCTGCAGCGGACCGTGAGTTCACAAGACGATTTAGTGAAAACCCGTTCCACGGTTTGCGAACGCCTGTGGTTCATGTGTGATTTGCGCGATGCTCCGGTGCGTGCGATGCAGTGTCTCCAGAAAATGTAGCCCGGTCGCGAGTCGTTGGTTGTCGTGATGGAGATGTGTCACCACGTGCCAACATGGGTGCATCAACGTTTAAGGGTGCTGTAGCCACTAAACAATGTGCAATAAACATTCAACTGCTTCTGTGAAGATATGATTCACTTTCGTGTGTTATACCGATTCGTATATCAGAGGGTATCAACCACAAATTTTTTCTTCCTTTATGAAGCTTGAACCAAACTGTGGGACTACATTTACCAATGGTGCAAGAGATCTACTTCAGTTCCTTTTGTTTGATTTAGGAAGAAGAAAAGGTTCGTGGGTACAATTATCGACAACACACAATATGTGTGTTGTCGATAATGCAGCGGTGGAGTATGCAGCTGCATACTCCACCGATAATCCAGTGGAGTATGCAGCTGTCGCACCACCTGTCGTACGCGCCGCTCCGTAGAGTAGAGGATTCCTAGAGGAGAGAAAGGGGGGAGCGTAGGAGAGAGAAAGAGGAGGAGGGGACGCGCATGTGCCGTGGGGGGTGTGCGACGCGGGAAGGAGGGACGGACAAAGCCCCCGCAAGCACATGCAAGCAAGATCAAGGAATGGAGTCAACCTGGGCGACAGACACCAGTAGTGCGTGTTATTCTTTGCTTGCACCCACCACCTGCCTAGTCATTGCTAAGCAGCCACTCTGTGCTCTCGGCCATGACCCTGGTGACTGTGGTGGTGGTTGACGGCCTTATTGTACTACAGTGTTCTGGTTCTCATAGAGGGTGCTTCCCTACTTCATGAAGGTGATCGGACGTGTCCCCGCAAGCACATGCAATCAAGATCAAGGAATTGAGTCTACCTGGGCGACAGACACCACCGGTAGTGCGTGTTATTCTTTGTTTGCACCCACCATCTGCCTAGCCATTGCTAAGCAGCCACTCTGTGCTACTTCATGAAGGTGAACGGACGCGGGATGCGGGAGGGACGGACAAAGCCCCCGCCATAAGAGGCTTCGCATGAAAAAAAAAAAAACGTCAGTGACGGCGGGCTCTGTGGCTGGTGATAATATCTCAACAGCAAACTGGGCCAATTCTAGCCCAAGTTCATTTCCTTGATAAATATCTCTATTATCTTGACAAAGTAGAAATTTTCAGGATGGCCTCGTCAGCATCGATTGATTTGAATAATTCTCCAGGAGTAAGATCAACAGCTCAAGAGGTGGTTGAAGCAAGCAGATAATTCAGTAATCAGGCAGCAAAACCCACACTAACTGATAAGAGTAGCATTGTAAGCAAAAGACGTCGCTTTTCTCTCGCGGTTCCTTCAGTCGGTAGGTTTTTCGTTAGCCTAGGCAAACCCTCAACCCTTTCGGTTGCATACGGGTATGCACTTGCAGAAAATGGAGGGGGTGAGGCCCTCTAGTGTAGGCAGGCTGTACAGTAGGGGACACCCGCCGCGGTGGTCTAGTGGTTATGGTGCTCGACTGCTGACCCGCAGGTCGCAGGATCGGATCCCGGCCGCGGCGGCCCCGTTTTTCGATGGAGGCGAAAATACGCGAGGCCCGTGTACTTAGATTTAGGTGCACATTAAAGAACTCCAGGTGGTCGAAATTTCCGGTAGCCCACTACTACGGCGTCTCTCATAATCATATCGTGGTTTTTGGGACGTAAACCCTATCAGTTAATATTACATTAGAGGACGTTCTCACAAATCCATGTACATGCACAGTAGAGCACAGGCGGGGCTGCCGCCAGTATTCTTTGACTTCATGCTGATGATGTATGATCAGAGTTTTATTGTGATAGCACTTATATGGAGACTCCAGGCGGAACTCTTCCGTCGCCATCACCGTGATGCTCCGTCTCAAGTACAAATCGATTAAATTGCTCCACGCGTCATATGTTCTATCTTCGAATGCAAAGCCAGCGTGGGTTCTTGCCTACGGTGGCGTTGCCGAATGCTGCCAACGGGCGCGGCGGCTTAGGCACTTGAAGAAACGCGTTGGCCATCTCTGTCACGCGAAAGCAGCATGAAGGGGCACCGAAAGGGAGTTGCTTCACTCTTGAAGGCAGTGGCGTAGCCAGGGGGTGGCACACCGAGCACGTGCCCCCCCCCCCCCCCCCCGAAATTTTTTTAGGGGCGAAGCTCCTTATGCCGTGGGTCGTGCGTCCCTTGTTTGTAGTACGTAGTAGCCACCTGCGTGATGACGATGACGATCGCGCTGCCATACAACACATGGCATCGCGATATGGTCTCACATGCACATCGTTTGACCACATGCAACCAACCACCATCACGTCTTTGCCCTGGGTCGTGCGTCCCTTGTAGTTTGTATTACGTAGTAGCCACCTGCGTAACCAGCAGTATCTCCCTGTGTGATGGCGATGACGCTGCCATCACGGCACACCACATGGAATGTACCCACTATGCGTCATAACGATGACGCTGATGACGATGACGATCGCGATGCGATACAACACATGGCATCGCGATATGGTCTCACATGCATATCGTTTGACCTACATGCAACCAACCACCATCACGTCTTTGATGATGTACCTCCGGAGCTTCTTTTTAGGGGCGAAGCTCCTTAGGGTGTGTGTCTGTCCCTCCTCTGTAGTTGTTGTAGTAGTAGTAGGTAGGTATAGGTAGCGACGTGTAGTGGAATGTACCCACTCCACGTGATAAAGATGACGATGACGCAGTATAGTGGAATGTACCCACAACACGTGATAACGATGAAGTATAAGCGCGTTCCAGTATAGTGGAATGTACCCACTACACGTGATAAAGATGACGATGACGCAGTATAGTGGAATGTACCCACTGCCGGTGATAACGATGAAGTATAAGCGCGTTCCAGTATAGTGGATTGTACCCACTACACGTGATAACGATGACGATGACGCTGATGACCATGAAGCGCGTTCCAGACCACACATTCTCTTTCTGCCATGGAACGAAAACGATCGAGCTTCGCCCACGCATCATCATTCACTTCGTGGATATGGCGTGATTTTTTCGCCATGGCATACAGAGCGTAAAATGACCATTTCAAGGAGGTGCCCTGCCCAAAATCGAGAAGGTGCCCCCCCCCCCCCCACCCCCCCGAAAAAAATTTCTGGCTACGCCCCTGCTTGAAGGCAATGCGCACTTCGACCAGCCGGGCGTGGTCGCATGTGGTCTTGCGCGCGTACCTTTAAAGGTGATTAGCAGACAGGTCTGCCACTGCACGTGTCGTGGTGTTATGGAAAAGTTTGCGTTTAAGACATAAGCAGCACGAAGGCTGCTTGCTTGCTGCGGCAGCCGCGTTTCCTCACGGCAGCGTTTTGCTGAGTCACGCCAGATCCCATGCAAAAGGAGTGAGCTGCTAGCCTTAATTCCTGTAACAGTCAAATTTGTCGCTATAACACTTATTGCTTCACCTGTTCGGTGAAACTGACTTCCTTTTAGTACACGAATGCAAGATATGGCCATTCCACTGAATGTTTAAAACCAATGGCCAAGAACTTGTGGCTTGACACATATTGGATGCCAGTGAACGTACCTTAACTTGTAGCGCGGCACATAGGTGTACGCACAGGGAAGGGAAAGGGGGATTTCGCCCTCCTTAAGTATCTAAAGGGGGGCACTGATTCTACCACGTAGCCTTACCTCCGACTTTTCACGTCATATTTAACGCGCAGGGCTATGGCAACGCATGTCTTTTGACGAGAACGGCCACCAATAACCCCTGATGTAGCATTCAAACATCTGCAGCTTCCCGCCTTCACCCCCTGAAAGCCAGGACCAATGGCAGGCCGTTGTCAAGAGCACGTCATCGCTTCATCTCGATTTTGGCGTCCATTGCGGAATTGGCTTTTTTTTTGGCGCTCGACCGACGGGGTCGCTGCGGTGAAACTTTGCCCGGCCCATCCGAAATGGAAAACCCTGCGCACGCCTATGGTGCGACACGTGTCTTTTAGTGAAGGCCTTGACCACAAACTTGACTCGTGACCTCCTTAATCCGCGCGTCTGTAAAAATGCATAAAAAATGCCCCCCACCTCCCCGAAGGGAATCGTGAGGAAATGCGAATGCATTTCTTGCGCCGACACCGACTTCTGCCATCGCCTTGAGAGGCGCCCAGCCAGCGAACGGTCGAGAGTGAGGCGCGAGCGGACGGGAGAGTGGGGCGCAGGGAGGAGAGAGAGCGAACGGCGAGAGAAGGAGCGGCGAAGCACTGCACCTACCCTCTCCTACGCTCTCTCGCACCACATGCTCCGGTTGCTAGGGGCGAGGATAAGCGCGCGCGCCCGCAGCTGTTGCTATGGGAGAGGGAGTGAGAGCGGAGAGATAACACCTGCCGGCGCGCGGACACCTCCTCAACCTATCCTCCTCTTCCTCCTCCGCGGACGCCGCCGGATGCGCCTGACATAGCCCGACTAAGAAATGCATTCGCATTTAAAAAAAGCTAGTGACTGCGCAGCACGTCATATGCGTCCGTAGCACCGTGCACATGTCATTTGCATATGAGGAAGGAAGGAAGGAAGGAAGGAAGGAAGGAAGGAAGGAAGAGGAAAAACAAGGAAAGGCAGGAAGGTCAACCAGGCGCGCGTCCGGTTTGCTATCCTACAATACAAAAAACACTGCTGCGTTCCATAGTACTGAGCGCAGGAATCTCGGGCGAATCACGTTGCACTGGAGGTAGACGAGTAATGGTGCCTACTGAAGGCTTGCAAGTACTTGGATACATAGACCATCCAGCACCTGTTGCACGGACTGGGCGTATGGGGATTTGAGCTTGCCGACGAACATGCGAAATGTGTCTAGGAGTGACTGAAGAACTACGACGATTGGCTTTGTCTTCTTCAGGCCACTGGACAGTCGGTGATTCAGTGTTCACGATTGCCGACGTGCGCTGTGACTCTGCATGTGGCTGCGACTTGGGCAACGAAGGCCAAGCTGCGTCGGATGTGTCCATGCCTTCCTTGGTGTTGTCGTTTACGCCGGCCGTCACCCATCCCTGGGACTGTGGCTTCGGCAATGTAGGCCAAGTGGAATTCGTACCGGCCGTGGAGGGTCCGGTTGACAAGGGAGGCAGTGAAGCAGGGCGTTCAAGAGGCGCTGTAGATGCAGATGCATTGGTCTTCTTGGATGAACCTCGGCGCCGATGTCGCCGCTTTCTGATGGTATCGGCGGCCTCGCGATGCGATGTATGGTCGCTTGCCATTTGTTTCAACACAGCT
Source organism: Rhipicephalus appendiculatus (assembly GCA_030522465.1). NCBI lineage: Eukaryota > Metazoa > Arthropoda > Arachnida > Ixodida > Ixodidae > Rhipicephalus > Rhipicephalus appendiculatus. The sequence goes on from JALIZH010015006.1 coordinate 53,089, forward strand.
ATTTCCCTCTTAATTTTTGGGCACTCTCTTGAGAAAGCTTCGTGGGGTCCATTACAATTGGAACACTTCAGGACATTGGCTATACAATTGTCGGCGCAATGGGCTTCAGCGCAGCGAGAACATACTCGCCTATTTTCGCATACGGTTCTCACGTGGCCTAGCTTCATGCAGTTGTGACATTGCAGTGGTTTCGGCACAAAAGGTCTTACAGAATGTTGGATGTGGCCCACCTTTACATAGGACGGTAGAGAGTTGCCTTTGAAATCTATTTTCACGCAGCGTGAGGTACCCAAACGAGCAACCTTGGTGATAATTGGTAGCTGGTTTGACCAGGCCACACAAGTCGGAGCTGGGAATCGCAGCGTCAACGTCGCAGATGCCGCCGGTGACGACGTTGGAGCCCACTGGGATGTGGGAGCGGACCCTGATTCCATCCAGCGCTGTGACATTTCGTAGTGTGTTCAATGCAGTTGCATGCGAAACATCAATCGCCATGACGTTCTTACGCGGGTTCACTCGGATGTCGATGATTTCATCTGGCACCAGTCCCTCGAGCAGCGCCGAAACAGATTGCCTGTTGAGGCGCTTCATGTTGCCGTTGGGGTCAACAGGAACGAAAATGATGGTGTTATTGACCTCGGGCCTTAGCTGCGCTCCTTCATTCGGTGTGTTGGGGGGACGAAGAGACCCTGGTGTTACGTCTCTTCGCCTTTCGGCTCGTCACAAGTTCGAAGTCGTCGTCAGATGGCCCCTCACCTGTCAGTGAGTAGACATCAGTGTCCTCGCTGTCGCAGTAAGGGCCCGTCCGCTTCCTGGACGCGGCCGCCGTGGACGCCGCAGGACCTGGCAGATATCCGAACTGGTCCATGTTCATTGCCGATGAACGCAGTGGTAGGCTTCACGAGGTGCACATATTATTGCACAAAAAAGGCAAGAGACACATGGAACAGCGTACTGCTAGGCAGACACTTCGTCGTCGTCCAATCCATATGAGGACATTTCAACCAAAGCGGGCACAGGCTTCTCCATTCTACATGAAGTGATACATGAATGATACATGAAGTGATATCGGGCTCAATACGGAGACTCGAGAAACTGCTCTAAGCGCTCGATGAGGAGTTCCCTGACCATATTTTATGGACGTATATAGTAACCCGTCAGAGAGATGGTCTGAAATCTGGCGGTAAGGTGAAGAATGGAAATATAAACCGCCGTCGAAAGGTCAGCTTTCTTAATAAAAAATAAACGGCATCGACTCGGGCATGTAAAGAAATGAAAGAAAGAAAGAAAGCTAGGGCAAAGAAAACGCAGCCCATCGCTTAATGAGCACATTTTCAATAGAGTGTGCATAAAAGTGTGCCCACCTCGTTGCAGGAGGATGTATTCTCAAAGACTCTGACACAACGCAGTGAAGATACTTTAGCTTCGATAGAGCATCCAAGCTTGGGTGTTCTCCCTGCAAAGCAATAAAAGCAGATTTGAATATCTTTGGTTCAACTTAGGGGTGTGCGAATATTCGAAACTTCGAATAATCGATTCCAACCGTTTGGTATTCGATTCAGTTCGCAAATACGTTTACTATTCTAAATATTCGCACACCACAAAACTTCATAACAAGTATTCAAATCAGTTCAATGATTTATGTATCTGTGCTAAATATCGCGAACGCACATGTACAAATAGACCAACTACCATCACATGCCGCGTTACCCTTCCCGCCCCGTTTGTGCGCTTTTAGAAATGTGCCAGTATTCAAGGGAAGTGGCCAGAGCATGGCAGTGTGCATGAAGCCGAGTACGTTGTTGCAACAGAGTGCCGAAGTTACACTGAATCACTGAACTAACCCAGCAGTGGGATTGCTTGGGTTTCGCTTGCCAAAAAAGACATGGTTACGTAGCATGACGTGCTTGAGGACTGTGACCAGTTTTAACCGCGAGGAGACCTTTGAGGTGCACTTAATTCTAAGCGCACAGACGTGCTTGCATAGGGATCATCCCAATCGAAATGTGGTGGCCCAGGCCGGAAATCGAACATGAGTCGTCTACTGAGCTATATCACGAAGCTGTAACAATTAAGCCACCACAACGCGTGGAACAGCTGAGGTGATTATACAGCGAAGCTGTGTATGGCTCGGGTTCCATGTATCTTCTCTGTGCGTCAACAATAAGGTATGTGCAATACAAACTAGGGCAGCTCCACTACCCGCCACCGGCCCGTAAAAATGAATGAAGTACACCGACCGCAAAGATCAATCAGTATCCTGCACGAAGCACATGCGCCATGCCAGACAAGACGACGCTTGTCTCGGAACCAGGACGTGACAGAAAGAGCCAAATGGTACGCTGTTCAAACAAAATATTTTAAAGGAGCATACTCTAAATCCAAAATGAACTTTCTAAAAATGGCACTCTTTTAGATGCGAAGCAGCTCTTTGACTAGCCTGTGTAACGCTCTCCCTCCGTGCGTCTCTACGAACGCGCCGCAACGCGCTCTCCCTCGCCGCAGGTGTTGGAGCGGTGCCAAGTAGGTCACGGCGCAGCTGCGCGTTGACGTCACGCTCCCCTCGCAGTGCTCGCTGACGTCACTCTCTCCCTCGCCTGCCGCGCGCTCGCCGCAGCTCCCGCAGCTGCCGCTTGACGCGCAACGACAAGACCTACGCCAGCCATCGCTTCAAACGAATCTTCCAGCGCTCACCGCAGCACCCGCGTTAGCGCCGTTCAACCCGTGACGCCACCCGTGCGCAACGCTGCTGCTTCGCATCCCATCAGGGTTCCCTTTCGGAAGATGGTGTAAATTTTTTGGCCACCCATGGCCCTTGCGCCATAAAAGCCCAGTAATCATCATTTCTAGACAGACATTATAGATTTTGTTGGATAGTGTGTAGTTGGCTGTGGTTCAAGATTATGCGTCACCTCGGTGTAATGTGCTACACAGCTTCGCTAGTTATCCGCCTTCAGAGTGGACTAGGTCCTAATTTTTTTTTGCGCTGATGCAGCTGATGTAAATTCCGAACATCTGTTGCCTCCCACATTTATACTTTCGTGGAGATGCACTCGGTCTCACGCGGTTGTCTTTTGGCCAAGGAAGCCTAGGGTGTGTTCAGATAAGAACGTCGGTGCATGTCCGCCGACCCCCTTTAATTTTGCCAAAAAAATATATTTTGTTTTCCGAGTCCCCACGACCACGAAACCACTTTTGGTTTCGCGAAAAAAAATTCACCTTCTTTAAAAAAAATTCACAAGTCTCCACTGAGCCGCCACCGCCTCTTTAGAATTTCGCGAAAATGGGCTTTCGATGAGACGCTACAAAAACACTACTGCAGCTGCACGTCTGAAAAATTTTCTCCGCATACTACGGATTGTTTGAATTGATAAAAATTATTACTTTGCAGTTTTGATGCTGTTATGTTAAGCAAAAAAAAATCGTGAAATCGGCACAAAGCTCAATAATGCTCAAATTTAAGATATTTTTTCTCCGCGAGTATAAACGCCAAACTTCCCGAAAGTTTTTGAAAACATTGCCACATGTTTGGTGAACAAATGTGCTGAACGAAATACCTGAGAGTGGCTTCAAACGTTAACCAGAAATGTTCAACTGGGGACATATCTCTCAATATGCAATATTTTGAAGATCTTTAAAAAAAAAACACCATCTTCGATTTTCTTTACACTCTCCAGAATTAAAGTCAAGCACGTGTTCTAACTTAATCTGTAAAATTATGTTGCATTATTTTTGTGAGGTCGGAACTACGAAGCACGAAAAGTGGCCAAATTGACGTATACTGGGTAACCACAACATTGAGCGAGCATGGAGCAATAGTTGCCATTATCGTTATTTTTAGGTCGTGAATGTCTTCTGTGGATTGACGGATTGTCAGAAATAAAACAGGAACAGTTGGTTTTGAAGAGAAAATTATTACTACATTTTTTTACGCAAATCACAAAATCTTGTACACGAGTCCAGAGCCACTTAGCATGCCGCGATAATGAGTCACACTCTTAGCAGGAATCGCTTTCAAAATCTTTCGCGCATGTGAGCCTGCGTACGCCTCTAAAGGAGGTGGCTGGAGAGGATTAACCGCTGGATATTTATCGCTTCCCATGGCACGTCGGTAATGTGATAACGCAGACGGTGCGTGTCGTCACAAGCGGCGCTTCTGCAGCCCGACCGCGCTCGCCCGCTCCCTAAAAAAAGAAAGAACATAAACAAGAAACAGCTCAACTCGCTTAAGAAAGGTCGAAGTAATAAGAGAACGTAGGCTTTCACTTCCGTTCGTCGTCGACAACCCGGCAGTCCCCTGCTGGTCAACGAACGTGAGTACGCGTGCGCGTATTACACTCCCCTGATATTGATGGCCACGTTGTGGAGCTCAGAGCGAGCGTTTTGCGCTGACTTCCGAGAGAGGCATACGAAGAAGATTTCCTACAAGCGGAACTTTCGAAGTGTGAAAGATTAATGTCGCCTTACTAAGTAAGTGCATGCCAGAAAAAGCCTCATCCATCAGAGAAACCGACATTTTGTGCCAGAACTGTTTCAACCGCTTGAAACAGATCGCCGTAGAGTCTCCACATACATCTCAGTCTCACGAAAACTGTCCCCGAACAAATTGCGGTCGAAGAGCTAAACGTACTCGTTAAGACAACCTACGTGACACCCCTGAAAATTCCGGCGAAAGTGACAGCACATTGCAGTGTCTTACGCCATGCGTAAGAAAGCGGAGATCGAGGGCGCCATCTCCAAAACAATTTCTGCTGTCCTTACAGCAGCGTACGACACTACAGAGGAACCTGGTCCTTCAGCGGAAACCTGCAACACGTGTCGCGAGTGGCTGCGCAACCTAAAGCACACGTTCGATACCTGCGAATCATACCATGAACGTTGCCGCCTCCTGACATTGCTCACTGTGAACCTTTCTCATCAACTGATTCAAGAAATGATTCCTTCCGCAACTCTGCACCTCATCCGGAAATCCAGAAAATACAGAGACACCTGTGGGGTGTGGTCAAATCCGGACCTCTACACCAGATCGAAGCTGAAGCCAGAAAACATACAGGCAGCAGTGAAATACTATACTCACGATGAGCTCAACTCCACGCAACAAAGCCCAAACAAGAACGATTTTGTTGCAATTAGTTCTAAAGGACAAAAAGAGTACGTTTCAAAACGGCTGATGACAAGGTCCATTCGGGAATCATTTCGTCTACTTAAAGCGACTAACCCTGACACAGGGATTGAGCTCACAAAGTTCTCCTCCTTCAGGCCGGAATGGGTTGTGTGCACAAGGTTGCTTCACCAGGAGCAAGAAACACACAACTGCTTCAGTGACGTTTGTGACTGTCAAACTTGTCTGAATATGAATTGTGACTATGACTCCCTGTGTATACAATAGGGGTAAACACACCCCCTAGTTTTACTAGGGGTTGTGTTCTTATCTGAACACACCCCCTAGTAAAACTTTTGTGTGTCGTACAACAAATGCGACAAAGCTTGGCTCTGCACACCACTTCGCAAACGTGTCCTGTGCCAAAAATTTCTAGCGCCTTACACCGGCCTGTTCATCATCGTCGATCGCGTAAGTGACCTGACATGTTCGATAGCTCGTCTTCCTCTCTCGTGGCAAGAGTTCTAGACGCACGCAACTCGTTCACGTGGCCCGCCTAAAGTGTTGTCATTCCCGCGACTCCGAGTTCACGTAGCCGTCATCCGCCCAGCGGTCTTCGTTTATGAAGCGAGGAGTGTTATGCAAAACCGACAAGGAGGACGGAAGAAGACCAGGACGAAGAGCGCTTGTCTTGAGAGCGTATCGGTGTCGGCGGGGAAGCCATTCAACCCTTTTCCATCTTAGGGCGGTTGTTTGTATATTGAAGTTGTTCTACGTCACAATTTATGGTGAGCCTAATTTTTTAAAATCGACAATGTCGAATGTAGTTTCAGAGATCTATCATCGAATTTAAAGACCGCGATGCCGGCGAAAACCGAAACTGAACGCACCGGTTGCGCTGGAAGGGTGGTCCATTTTCTGCGCCACGCCACGCCTGAACTTCCTTATACGTAATTCGAATGATGGCGCGCCGCGCGAGTACCTCGCCGCATAGAGTTTCCTAAAATTAACTAGAGGGAAATCTCATGAGAGTGTCTATGGGAGCTGCAACACACGGCGCTTCAGCCACCACGGGAATGATGGGTAGTACACAAATTTGCTTAGTCTTCGTGCTTCCGGCTTCGAAAGCACTTGTGGCTTTGTCGTTTCGGATAAAAAAATGGACCGTTGTGAACTTCGTGAGCCTAAAGAGGTCAAGGTGGTGAAGCGTAACTGCTAAACCTTTGCTGAACTTCGTATTGCGGCAAAGCGGATTCAGGCCACATGGAGCCAAAACAATGAAGACTAGGCAAATTTGTGTATTACCCATGATTCCCATGCCAGCTGAAGCGCGGTGTGTTGCAGCTCCCATAGACACTAGCATCAGAGTTCCCTCTAGTGTATTTATAGGAAACTCTATGCCTCGCCGCGCGAGCAACGATGCGTCATCCTAGCAGAGCATGCCGATCAATGGTCCTTCGCGCGTGATGTGCGGTGGTTGTCTCCTTCTTTGTAAGGTTAACTTCTGAAAGCTGCAGGACTTTAATATTAAGGCGAAAGCCTTTAATGTCTCATATTCACGATGAACGGTGTCCGGTCCCTTGGCACGGTGCCAGCTGTGGCGTCTCCCCCGCACGCGGTAGGATAAATGAGCCTTATCAGCGCTGGAACGCGGATGGCGTCTGCCCGATGCGCAAAGCGCGAGAATACGAACGCATGCGAAACGGAGACAGATTAGTCTCGCGTATGGCTGCGATTACGTAAAGGGAAGTTCCGGCGTGACGCAGCACATGGACCGCCCTTCCGGCGCACGCGGTGCGTTTAGTTTCGGTTTCTTCGACGTCGCGGTCTGTAAATTTGACGATGTATCTCTGAAACTACGCGCGATATTTTCGACGTTTAAAAATTAGGCTCGCTATAAATTGTGACGTAGAACAACTTCCCTATATAAACAACCACCTTAAAATTGATAATTAAAAAAAGTTCATGAAGTTTTTTGTTATTTAACCATTTCTGAGTGATCTAATTAGTGGAAAAATCCTTCCTCTTCTGCGTAGAAATTAGCTGCGAAGACGAGTAGTGCCTAACTATTATGTTTTTTTTTAAGGAAAAATCTGTATTGCTTAAAAAAACACCCTGTAGAATACTGTCATGACAAAAGTACCTCTTAACTTGGAACACACAAGGAAAATCTGAACCCACAGAAGGTGCCTTAAAGCGACAGCAAAGGGAAATATATAATAACCGAAGAATGATAAATTGCCGTTTGAGAACCTTACATACGTGCATGTCGCCGTCTTAGACATTAATGCTCCATTTATTTTATTGTGACGATACCTGCTGTAAATGTTTTCCAAAATGTACCATGTTCAATTGCGTGCGGCGTTGGAATGCTGCGTGACGCAAGTTTATAGATTTAATAATTATGCAGGCCTTATTGAAATCCATCAAAATTTTTGGCTTGAGGGCTTGCTGGTGTGGAAACTTCAAGGCAGCGTCATCACGAGTGTTGTCTTGTTTTTTTTTTTTTAGCTAATTAAGTGTCTTCTGTCGGCAAGAGAACGCGTTCCTTTTCGAACTATACGAGAGTAACATAATAACACGAGAGAAAGCGTGTTTTTTCTCGTTATCCAATCAAGAAACATCTCGTGCAGTGGCCAGCCTTTATTTATGTAAACAAAGTTATTTGCATATTCGAATATGGACCATCTTCCCGAAGGGAACCCTGATGGGATGCGAAGCAGCAGCGGTGCGCACGGCGTTGGCCCGGTTGAAACGGGCGTCGACGCGGGTGCTGGAAGAACGGAAGAACTCGGTGTAGCGTTTACTCGAGTAAACGTTTGTTTGAAACGCAAAGACACGGGAGGCGGGTCAGAGGTGTTGCGAGCGGGCGGAGCAGCCGTCAGCTGCGGGCGCTGCCGCGAGCATGCTGCGGGTGAGGGAAAGAGTGACGTCAGCGCACACCTGCGAGGGAAGCGTGTGAGGGGAGCGTGACGTCAACGCGCAGCTGTGGCGTGACCTACTTGGCGACGCTCCAACAGCTACGGCGAGGGGAACGCGTTGCGGTGCATTCGTACGGACGCACGTAACGTACGGCGTTACACACGTGAGTCAAAGAGCTGCTTCGCATTTAATAAAGTGCTGCAAGTCGAAGCTTCAAATTACTCCTGTA
>JALIZH010015007.1:0-43136 GCA_030522465.1 Rhipicephalus appendiculatus
CACTGGGCCAATCAGACTTGACCAATGGTGGAATATGAAAACATGACGGAATTTGGCTATGTACAGAATACCATCCCAGGTACGGGATTCTACATATTATCTGGCCAACCACTTTCATAGCGCTGATAAAATTTTCTCCCTTTCGAATTTATTTCGTTTTAGGGGGCGAAGCTCCTTAGGGTCTGGGTCTGTCCCTCCTCTGTAGTCGTTGTAGTAGTAGGTAGGTAGGTAGGTAGGTAGGTAGCCACGTGTAGTGGAATGTACCCACTCCACGGGATAAAGATGACGATGACGCAGTATAGTGGAATGTACCCGCTACACATGACAACGATGAAGTATAAGCGCGTTCCAGTATAGTGGAATGTACCCACTACACGTGATAACGATGACGATGACGCTGATGACCATGAAGTATAAGCGCGTTCCAGACAACACATTCTTTTCCTGCCATGGATGAAAACGATCGAACTTCGCCCACTCATCATCATTCACTTCGTGGATGTGGCGTGATTTTTTTTTCCACGTATCTTTTTCTAGCGATTTGCCTTAATCGACACATCGTAGTGTCATGCATGTATGCCATGTTATTCGTGTCATAACTGGACGTCATGTGATGCACATTCTGATGAATGGTACGACCACCACAGTGGCACTTCGTCATTTACTTGATGTACACTACATGTGTGCCACGACATTCATTTCGTGATTAACATTTATTCATGACATTCGTACTCTTATAGTCCTGCCATGCGAATTCCGGTGTAACGCAAGTTAATGAAGCGCATCGAGAGCACAAGGACGAAGCACCAGGACGAAGAGCACCAAGACGAAGGCGTCTTGATAGATTCATTACAGCGCCGCCGGACATTTGAACTTTAATTTCCGCACGCAGTACGAAAAAAGCGTGTACACCAGCACTTTAAAGAGACACTAAAGGCCTGACCACACGTATGCGTTGCAGCACATCAGCGCCTGTCATGTAGACTCGGCGCCGCGCCCTCTCCCTATGAAGGGAGAGGGTAAGCGGCTACACGAAGCTGCGCGCCCTCTCTCTGTAGGGAGAGGACGCGGCGCCGTGTCTACACGCCGCGCGCTGACGCGTTGTAGCGCGTACGTGTGGTCAGGTCTTCAAGAGTAACAATGAATGTTTAGATTGAAAAGTTGTGCTCTGAGAAGTCTAATGCCGTTATCTTCCCCATAATGATTACTAGACGAGAAAAAGGAGGTCAAACTTTCACTTTTAAATTTCGCGCCGATATCTCTGCGCATGACGTCACGGATTTCAAAGTATACTTTTAGTATTTTGGTGACATTGGCTCAAGAATTCCCGGAAACTTGGCATGTAACGTCTATGGACCCTTGGAAGGGCAACTTACTTCATTTTTATAGACTAGGAACTACGTAGGCCGTAGTTGACGCCGTCAAGACCTATGACGTCATGGTGTTTGGTGCTTGAATTTCCAAGTGACGTCACCAACCGCATTTCCTTTTCGCGCATTTTCTCGCTTTCCAAGCGTCTTCTAGCTATAAGAGCGGTGTTTTCGGTATTGTGAAATTGGAATTCACTAGAAATCGTTTTTCTCTTTAGCGTCCCTTTACAAAGGCGCATGTTTTTAGCACTAAATGCGAACGACTTAGATCTTTCGGGGACTATGCACTCCCTATGGGTAAACTGTGTGCGCCTGGCCTCAATCAAAATAGAGACTATATAGATCACTACGTGCTCAAAAAGGGGAGAGCGGTGAGCTAACAAAACTCAGAGGGTTCCTTGCGCATTCACCTAAGACGACCAGAAGGCAAAAGTAACCCTAGTAGCACCAAATGTTGACACAACGATGCCGCAACATTCAGAAAGTTGCTTCAACATTGTGGCAACATTGTGTGGTACTAGGGAACTTTCCTCTTTTTCTCAGACGATTGTATTGACCCCTCGAAACCTTTATGCCCTTAACGTGGTTTTGCAGTGCCTCCGTGACATGCCCCACTTCGACCGAGCGTCGTCGTCACGTGATGACGTCACAAACTCTGGCGATCTGTGACGTCGGGATGACGTCATAGGATGGCTGATCACATGATGATTCTTGTATCACTCGTGTTGATGCTACCGACAACGCCCGTCACTTTTCGCGTTTCTATAAGCCTAAATAAAAGACGCCTTACGGGTATTATGCAGTGTTCTTTGAAACTCAAGGATTCGTGTCAAACGCTACAGAGCATCTTATATTAAACAACCACCGCAGTTGCTCTAGGTAACTACGCGATTATTGTTTTCATGTTTTTGATGAAAATCGTGATAAAAGGAAACGCTATCAGTTCGACGATGAATATTCTTTGAACCGTATCTTCTTAAATATAAAATAGCACTAAGAACCAAATTCAATTCTATATTAAATAATATGTCCTGTACCACTACAGTATAAGCGACCCAAAAGAGTTTTTTAAACGGAGGCGGCTTGATTGGATGTCAGTCATTTAACCCTTTCAGTCCCAGTGATTCCAATTGGAATCATAAATTATGTAGGTCAGTCAGCAAGCATCTGGTAAAGATAAAGCGTTGTTCTTCCTCAAGAGCCCGTATTTAGCATCTGCCCTACATGTGGTGTCAACATGGCACACACAATAATGCGACGTCACGTCTGAATGAAGAAATTACAGAAGCAGTTGTGCTGTTCGCGCATTTTGCTGAGGCAGCGTCTTCTTTCACTATGTAGAGATAGGGCATTTATTTTAGTTCTGTGCCGGAAATTTGAATTTTGGCTATTGGACATTATGCTATCCTGTCTAAATAACATTTTAAGTAATAAATGAAGTAAAAATTGTGGAAATATTATTAAATAATAATTATTTATTAAATTAATTGTCCCATTAATTACTCTTCACTGGAAAGTGTGAGCAAAGATTTTTTCAGTTTTTTCGGACTACCACGATCATGTGCATCTCGAAATGTAAAAACTAGTTGCTTACATTGAAAATAGTTAATTCGGGACTGAAAGGGTTAACGGGCGAAAATCACGCTATGATTAGCCGAGTTGGCTACGCCGCATTAATTCTGACTACCCGAGGATCTTGAACAAGAACCTGAACATAAGAGCACGGGTGTTCTCGCACTTCACCGCCGTCGAAACGCGGCCGCTGTTTCTGAGAATCGAACGCGCGTCATCAAGCTTGTAACAGCAGCACCTTGCCTGCTAAGCTGGCACGGCAGGCTCAATGGCAGGCATTTCCTCTTCGTCTCTCTCTCTCTCTCTCACACAAAGGCAAATGGACTTGAGGCTTGTTTATGTAGGTGAAAACCTTATACTGCTCAGTGACGGAGTGAATAAAACTTTATTACAAGATCCGGAATGTTTGTGGTCCGGGCTAGACCGCAAAGGTCTAGCCCGGAGCTTGATTTGTGTCAATTGGTTCATGCTGAATATCGTATAGGTGCAACGCAGCAACAGTAAAAAAAGAAACACCAAATACAGGAAAAAGCGCTCCTGTCTCTGTTGTTGCTTCCTACTGTTGCGCTGTACCTACGATATCCACGTAGAGGCCAAGAGACCTAGACTCCCTATAACAGTGGTTTCAAACTCACCTCAGCGAACGGGCCACAGTCACGAAAATTTACTCATTAAAGGGCCAGGACTATGACGAAGGTAAACGCAAGAAAGGGTGGGGGGTCGAGTACCTCGTGCAAAATGTGAGCTGACATTGCCATTTTGAAGATCTTTCCCATATCTCATGCATGAGTCATTACTAAAGAGCATTCGGCGCCATTATTCACACAATATATCAGTACCTATCTCAAAATGACTAAATCCTGGACGCCGTTTCTCAGATAGTTTTGTTTCATGGTTATGTATCAACACATGGTGACCACAGGTCCACAGGGCATGTCTCACGACAAAAAATGGTTAAGACCAGTCATGCCTGTGTAGCTCATGAGCAGATATTAAACAGAATGATAAACAAATGGGCCGAACAGAGTCATGTGCGGGCCGCGGGCCGCAAGTAAGAGGTCTTCGGGCCGCATGCGGCCCGGGGGCCGCGTGTTTGAGATCCCTGCCCTTTAGCATCCCTGGCCTGCTATAGATAGCCCATTTTTGGCCTTCGACTTAGAGGAGGAAAAAAAAATCCGGTGGTGTGAACACGAATGGTTCCAAAAGTGAGCTGGGCCCATAGAGAGAAGTGGTTTATTGAAGGGGCCCTGCAACACTTTTCCAAGTAATCATCAAATAGCTTCACTAAAGAAGTTCATTGCCTCGCGAATCGACCAACGCAAATTTTCTTTAGAATCCGTCAAGTACGAGCGCGGTTACAGGCGCTTGCACGCAGGCTTCGAGCGCTTTCTTTCCATTCGCACCAGCGAGCGCGCTGAATGCTACGCAGGGAGGGTGATGACAAGGGGGCAACAAGCTGCTACCGTTCGTCAGCGCTTGCTTGCTTGCTTGCTTGCTTGCTTGCTTGCTTGCTTGCTTGCTTGTTCCTAGATACTTGGCGCCTACCCACTGCGGGGGATTGGCCATTACATACATACATACAAAGAACTTTATTCGAGTCCTGAGGGACAAGACAAAAGAGGCCAAGAGACCTCCCCAATCAAGTCGGTGGCTCCACCCATGTCGTAACCGGAAGATGATGACTCTCGGCGACGACACGGGCCCTCTGGACGGCCTGGAGTTGATGCGTGAGGTCCGGACTGCGCAGTCGCTCATCCCAGGTGGCCGCATCATGTAGTGTGGAGCCCACGTTAAATGGGCACAGCCAGAGCATATGGTCGAAGGAGCAGGTTGCGTGCCCGCATTTAGAGCACGACTGTGGAAAATCGGGATTGTACCAACTGAAAGCTCTGGGAGTAAGATAAGTGCGTGTCTGCAGAAGTCTGAGAGTAACTGATTGGGCTCTGTTTAATTTGGGGTTCGGTGGAGGGAATTTTCGCCTACCCAGCTTATAGTGACACGTAATTTCGTTAAATGTTGCTAAAGGGAAATTTTGAAAAGGGATGTGAAAGAAATCGAACGCCACAGGAATAAACAAAAAATTAAGAATGACCGGTCTATACCGAATAATACAATAATATGGAAACCAATGAACTAATGAAATGAATTTTGAAGTACAAAAAATTGATAGGGAATAATGGTAACGGGGAATTCTTTTTTGTGTCAACGAGAAATTCGCATATGGCTAAGCAGACGTTCCTGTTGCTAAATCCCAGAGAAGACGCCTCAAGGGAAAGAATATTTTGAGGATTCGGAGTAATTTTTAAGTTTCTGAATAACTTTTCGAAATGCTTTTTTCTATGGCGAGTAAAACGACGGCACGTAAGAAAAAAATTACACCATCTTCCCAAGGGGAACCCTGATGGAATGCGAAGTAGCAGCGTTGCGCACGGGTGGCGTCACGGGTTGAACGGCGTAACGCGGGTGCTGCGGTGAGCGCTGGAAGATTCGTTTGAAGCGATGGCTGGCGTAGGTCTTGTCGTTGCGCGTCAGGCGGCAGCTGCGGGCGCTCCGGCGAGCGCGCGGCAGGCGAGGGAGAGAGTGACGTCAGCGCGCACTGCGAGGGGAGCGTGACGTCAACGCGCAGCTGCGGCCTGACCTACTTGGCACCGCTCCAACACCTGCGGCGAGGGGAGCGCGTTGCGGCGCGTTCGTCCGTACGCACGGAGGGACAGCGTTACACAGCCTAGTCAAATAGCTGCTTCGCATCTAAAATGATCAACGTCCGCGCGTGTCGTGACCTTGAGCACTTTCTTTTCTTTTAATGCGATAGCGTTAAAAAGCTCGGTTCGTTGGAATGCCGCTGTCGGCGTCGTTGGTTGCGAGCGAAACGAAAAACCAGCGTTGTCTCGAGATAGATGCAAATCGCTATGCGAGTGGGAATCAAACCGAGGCCTTCTTAGTGGCGAGCAGGTGTTCTACCATATGGCCACGCCAGTGCTTGAAACTGTTTCGGAAAAACCTACACGAATGTGGTGTAGTGCGAGCAGTCTCCCTAACCCATGTACTATTGCGTGGCACAAGCGTAAAGGCCTGACCACACGTACGCGTTGCAGCGTGTCAGCGCGTGGATTTCTGACGCCGCGCCGCACCCTCTCCCTATGGAGAGAGAGGGCGCGCAGATTCGCGTAGTCACGCGCCCTCTCTCTCGATAGGGAGAGGGGCGCGGCGCCGCCTCAAAAAGCCACGCGCTGACTCGCTGCAACGCGTACGTGTGGTCAGGCCTTAACAGAATTTCACCGAGCGTCGAACCCTATTAAAAACGCAACGAGTGCGTGGTTTAAAGGCCTACCCACCACAAAGCTCTCAGACATAATTAATCACCATCAGCAGCAACAGCATCAACAAAGCGGGTAAATGCGCAGGTGCACGTGTTTCCTTAGAGACGAGTGGTAAAGGAAGAATTGTGGCGTAGTGGCCGGTCGCAACTCGACTTTCAGTTGGCATTCAAGGACAGTTTTAAAGGACTAATGTTACTCGCACAGACGCTTATTTCCATGCGGCATTGTTGAGATGTCCGCCGAAAAGCGAAGCTGGGCTACCGATAGACAAGGCGCTGTGAACGAGGCGCCATTACGCTATCGCGTTCTGCTCTTGAAGGGAAGCCCAGGCGTCCTGGAAAAATTTTTTAACACGACAGTGTTTTATGCCGGGGTCCACCACGCCTCCTCGGACGTGTTTTCGTCACGGATATAACGTCGTAAAAATGCATTTAGATAAAAAAAAAACTAGAAGAAAAAAAACCTCCCCATCTCCCGCTAAAGGGAACCATGTGTGGATGCGAAGCAGCGGGGGAGATAATTAGCTTGAGCGGGAGGAACGTCGCCGCTCTCATTTCACGGCAGTGGTCCGGGCGCTCATCGCGGCGCTGCACAGGAGAGAGAATGAGGCGCGCGCGCTCCGTCATTTTCATACCCCGGAACTACCGTGGCGCACCCAGCGGAGTATGCAGCTGTCACACCACCTGTCGTGCCCGCCGCTGCGTAGAGGATTCCTAGAGGAAAGGACGGGGGGATCGTAGGAGAGGGGACGTGCATGCACTGTGGGGGTGTGGGACGTGGGAGCAGCTCCGTAGAGTAGTGGATTCCTAGAGGAGAGGAAGGGGGGTGAGTGTAGGAGAGCATAGGGGAGGGGACGCGCTGTGGGACGCAGGGGCCGCTCCGTAGAGTAGAGGATTCCTAGAGGAGAGAAAGGGGGTGAGCGTAGGAGAGGAGAGAGGGGAGGGAACGCGCATGCCCTGTGGGGTGTGGGACGCGGGACGCGGGAAGGAGGGACGCGGGACGCGGGACACGGGACGCGGGAGGGACGGACAGAGCCCCGAGCATAAGATGCTTCGCATCTAAAAGTTCCGTCGCCGGGCGTCGACCTTACGACCTGTCGTTTTGCAGCGCGCGGCGCGAAACCACTCGGCCACGGGAGCGTACGTATACCTCAGCTTGCTGACGGCAAGCTATTTATATAGACCATATACCGTTGGCAGTCCTCAGAGCTCGCCGCCTTCAGCGCGTTTTCATCATCACTAGCGAGATGGAGCGAAGGTGGCACGGAGTGGGCTCTCTAAAGGTCGTCGCGCATCCCGCTGCGATGAGCGCGCGCCTCCACGGGGCGTGGTCGCTCGTGAGCGAGCGCTTATCTCTTGATCGGGGCATTAGGGCGCGTTGTACGTCGTGTCATTCCACCGCAAGTTTGCTATGAAGGTACAGTGGTTAAAGAGTGCACGAAGGTCGCTTCGTGAGCCGCAGCGGCCGCGTTTACGAAAGGAGCGCGCTGCTCACACACGAAGTAACAATTGTGACAGTTGTTCGCGCTTGTCCTGTGTGTACTTGTGCGGTCGTTTCGTGTGTCTTTCTTTGTGTTAGATCAGCGCGCTTTAGGTGTCGAGCTGTGACAGTCCGCGCTCGTCATGTGTATGCTCGTTTCGTGCGTCCTTTCTCCTTGAGGTGCGCGCAGCAAGTTTCCAGCTGCTTGCCGTCCTTCGCGTGTCATTACAATTTGTTGCTCTAGCATTCATTCCTACGGCCGTGTGGCGAAACAATGCAGAATAAACGCTCAACTACCTCTGTGAAGACACGTTTCACTTTCGTGTTATACCGATTCCTATGAAAGAGGGATCAGCCATGTTGTTTATTCGAACGTGCGGCGGCAGTATAGCAACTAGCGCTTTCTGTTTAACGCAATCCAACTCACCCAAATGTCAGTTCTTCTGTAGCAACTATGCAGCTCCCGATGCTCAAATCACCCAGTGGCGGTGGACAGGGGCGTAGCCAGAAATTTTTTCGGGAGGGGGGGGCACCTCCATGATTTCCGGGGGGGGGGGGGGGCACCTCCTTGAAATGGCCATTTTTCGCTATGTATGCCATGGCGAAAAAAAATTTCGGGGGGGGGGGGGGGGGGCACGTGCCCGGTGTGCTACCCCCTGGCTACGCCACTGGCGGTGGACTTTGGTTTTGTGGCGCCGTCTTGTGGGTTTATGCCGTCATTTGTCGAGAGGAGAGGGAGTGATTTCAAGCTGACTTTGAGAATTAATTCCACATTCCAGGCCGTGCGCTGCGCTGTCATGTTTGGGTCACGTGTTTTCAGGAGCTTCGACTACCGATCGGCAGCTTTTTTGGGCCATGCTCAAAAAGTGTTGCAGGGCCCCTTCAATACCTCCTCAATCACGAAATTGATCGTCGGCGGCGTCAGCATGAGTTATGCAAAAAAAAATACGCCTGATGACGTCAGCATATGGCGTCACATGTCGCCAAAACATGTGACGCAATAATGACGTCATTCTGACATCCAATGGCGTCATCACATGACGTCATCGCTTGGTCAAAGGTCGGTCGATCACAGAGGCTGTGCAAAAGCAGGTGAGGTGCAGACTGAAGCTTGCAAGTTGTAGATCGGTTTGAGAAACGTCCGATTAGACAGTTTCTTGCTTTATTTCAAATACTATTAGTGTTTCTCATGTTTTCTGATTTCTACAGATGGCCCTGAAATCCAAAAATGTGCCACGTGGCGTGCCCGCTTGCACGCCGTAATTTCAGTTCTCCAAAACGTTCGGCGTACAAGCAATTACTTTCCTTACAGCGAATCATGATGCGATAAGTAGACGCAGCTGTTTTGTTGCCACAAGCAACAGGTGCGTCATCGCGCAGCCACCACCATCGTCGCTGCCCTGTCGTTTTTAGGGGAGAAGCACCTTAGGGTCTAGGCTTGTCCGTTGTGCGTTGTACGGCACAGCACATGCAAGGTACCCACTTACGCTATGACGATGACGATGAAGAATAAGTGCGTTAGCACATGCAAGGTACCTGATGACGATGACGCTGCCATCACGGCACAGCACATGCAAGGTACACACTATACGCCATGACGATTACGATGACGACGATGAATAATAAGCGCGTTCCAGACCACATTCTCTTTCTGCCATGGATGAAAACGATCGCGAAAGCGCTCTCGCCCGCGAAAGGCAAAGCGGCAACGCCGACAACAAGCTGTTCCTCCGGAGGCGAGAGCGCGGCATGCGGCGGTTCAACGTCTACGCAGACAGCAAGCTATCCCGGTCGAGAGCTCGGGAAGCAGCGGCAAACGGCAACGCCGACAACAAGCTGCTACGCCGGAATTGAGGGCGCGGGAAGCGGTGCCCCAACGGCAAAAACACGTTGTATATACTGTACACACGCGTTGTCACTCATTTACATGCGCGAGCGGCCAATGTCCCGGGTGATTTACGGCAAGAACGATCCCCGGTGCTTCGCCCACTCGTCATGATTCACTTCGTGGAGATGCGTGTATGTTTTTATACCTCCTTGTGGACAACCTACCGCTCTCCCATAGTGCGATGCAAGGCCGCGTTGGGCACGAAGAGGAGAGGCGTGATGGAGGCACTATTAGAGAGATGCACTATTTTCTGCAACCCTTGCGGAAGCACAGATCAGCACCCCTGCAGAAAGCATAAGAGAGCAAATTTTTGCGCAAGTTGGTGGTCCATTATGTGACACCGGCGCAAGAAAGGACAAAGGACAAGGTCGTCTGTGGTTCTTCCTTGTCCTTTGTCCTTTCTTGCGCTGGTGTCACATAACCCCTGCAGAAAGGTAGGAGGGACACAGAAGAGAGAACATGGTGGTGATGATAAAATATGGGGATGAGCACGCACGTAGCAGCCAGGGGATCTTGGACCTTGCGTGAGACTGTAGAGTTGAGAGCGACACCGGAGAGGCCGCACATGAGCGCCGTTATTCTATAGGGCAGACGTGAGCCCCGTTCAATATAGGAATTCGGCGAGGCTCTGAAAGGCAGGACCAACCGGACCGATCCCGGAAAAGGTGCAATCTTCCGCTTCGACACGCACGCTCGCTCGCTCTCTCGCGCGCGCCCTTAAAAGAAGATAGCACACTTTGGAAACGGTCCCTTGGTTTCTCTAAGATGTGCTACCTGATGAAGTGTGCAATACATCTGATGGGCAATAAAGGCTGTAGAAGAATTTGTGAGCGTCCAGGACATCATGTCGACGTCAGATTGTTGCAGGAAGCTTTCGCTTAGTTTACAAATGTTCCTGTTTCGTTATTGCAGAAGCCTGCTTCACTGTAGGACTTAATGCTTCTCAATCTGCACATCTTCAAATGAAAAGGAAGAGAGCCATAAAGGTTAATCTGCGCACCAACCACGCAGTGCACAGCCACGCAAACAAAGTTGTCCTTTTTCGGGCAGTAATATCGCCGACTAAGTGGAGCACAGAAAATAACCAAACTTTTTGATCGTCAAAAGCTTTATACAAACTTCTTTCTTTTCTAGCGTAAAAGAAAAAAGGAAAGACGCGAAAGGCGTCATGGTCCGCTAACCACAGACCGCTCTCCAAGCTAACTGTAGCGATAACAGGAGGATCGCTAGAGACGAGGCCGCAGCAGAGGTGGTCGGTGCTGCCCCCTGGCCGGATCCCCAGCGGGCGAAGTAGAAGGCCGAGATGTCCATGAGCTGGCGTCGGCGTACCATGTTGGTGAAGAGCAGCTCGTTGGCCGCCAGCTGGCGGCACGTGGAGGCCGGCACGCCGAGCGTGACGTTCTTGAGCCGGTAGCCCACCACGTCGGCGCGGTACACGAACTGCCGCGGAAGCACCTTGTCCGCCGAGTCTTCCGAGTCGACGCAGTCGCCGTACATGGCCATGCGCGTCTTGCGCAGCGCGAACACCTGCGACGGTGCATTAAGGCGAAAGCCTTTAATGTCTCAAACTCGCGGTGTCCGACGTCCGTCCATGCCCCCTGGAACGGTACCAGCTGTGGCCTCTCACCCTGACACTCTCTCAGCAATCACGTGATGGCACAGCGGCCAAAAAAAAAAAGGGGGGGGGGGGGGAACGTGGCATAGTCAGTCGAATGGCCACAGGCTTTCGCCGAACACACTTCGGAATTTACAAAGTGCCCTTCATATTTCTTGGTTAGCAGCACCGTCTTGTCCGTGTGTGCTATCTTGGACATTGGAGTAATTGAGGTAGTAATTATAGTAATTGACGTCCCAAAACCATGATACGATTATAAGAGCACCGTATTGGAGGGCTCCGGAAATTCCGGCCACCTAGGGTTCTTTAACGTACACTGGCCTCTGGCATTTATGAAGGAAACGAACTAGATGGGAGGATCAAGTCGCGCAGCTAGCGTTCGCAAACCACAAACCTTCGTTAAATCACACATTGCCATTTCTCTCAAAAACTCCCAAGGACGCTAGAAAGCGGGGGCCCAGCCATTCAGGTCCGCTATTGCGACCGGGGGGCGGATACTGAAGACGAGACCGAACGCCTTGACTGCACATCCCCCCCCCCCCCCGCACCCCCCCCCCCCCCTCCCAGGTTCCCTCAATTTTTGCATGTCTATCTCAAGAAAGAGGACCAGAGGCGTAAATCCATAAAAAACACAAGAGGGGACACACATCAGACCATGGCGGCCATTTTCTTTTTAGGAGCGGAGCTCCTTAGTCCCGCACCCCACCGTCGCCGTCGCCGTTGAAGCTCCCTCCTGCAACATACTTGCGGCGCCGGCGCAAAAAGACAATGAAACGCCGCGCGCGCCGAACGCCGAGCGGTTTGATTCTTGCGCACCAGAAATTCGAGGTTAAAATAAATAATCTCTGTGCACAACTGGTTATAATGGTCGTCTTTTTAAATATGGGTTGTATTTTTATTCACATAAGAATTACTAAATCATCCTTTGACATAAAATTTTGAAAACGAGCGTGAGGACCGAGCCCGAGACTTGCGTTGTTCTATTCAGTCTTCTTTGAACCGGTCGAGCGGCTTTTTTGCGATTTCCGTAGTCTGACACAGGTGAGGGATATTGAACACAGGTACACACCAAAAATAATCAGCCTTTAAACAAGTTGAATGCGATATACCGAACTCTCAAGTAACTCCAATATATGACGTTCTGAAGCTAAATCTCAAGGGGGGTGGGGCACTTGCAAGAGGTGTCCCCCCAGCCTGAGCACAAGGAGCGTCCGGACGCCCTGCACCCCCCCCCCCCCCCCCCATGATTTACGCCAATGAAGAGGATCTATCAGGTCCTCCCATTACATGGCCCATTACTTCCCATAAGTTTAGAGCCTCACAACAATGATTAAAGCGCAATAGCAAATACATAGCGTTCTTGACGCGCTGCGAACTTTCAGTTTTGGATAGCTTTGCAAGTCGTGGTCCAACTATACGTAGATCACGGCTCAAATCTTCGTTTTTATGTAGTATCCCCTACATGCGCTGAAATCTATGTTATTTTGATTTTTCACCTTTTCTTGTAAAACGATGCCCGTAAAAAAGAAAAAAAAACAGTGATCATCGTAACGCGCACAAAGGAAGCTATATCTCCGATCAAGTTTTAGCAATTAAGGTGAACCGCATAACCAACCCACTCACAAGGTTGTTTTCGCAGACCGTGTGTGATAGCCGAGAGCAAAGAGCTGAGCTCCGATTTTTTGCGTTCTGGGGCGACGCTGCCTAGTTATCATCATCATCAGCCTGATTATGCCCACTGCAGGGCAAAGGCCTCTCCCATGTTCCGCCAATCAACCCGGTCCCGTGCTTTCTGCTGCCACGTTGTACCTGCAAACTTCTTGATCTCATCTGCCCACCTAATTTTCTGTCTCCTAGTTATAAGGGCGTCTTGCTGGGCGAGTAGGTAATACGACATGATTAAATGTAGCGCAAAAAAACACGGACACAGAAAAGGAGCACACATACACAGCGCTGGCTATCAGCTGAAATTTATTGAGGAACATCATGTATACTCAAGGAACTAGACACGTGACTAAAAATAAAAAATAAAAGCTTTCAGCGTTTGCTTGCAATTGTCTGCATAAGAGTTCGTTGCTCTTTTAGGACTGCGGCGTAATGGCTACTAAAAATATACAGGCATACTTATTTTAAGCGTTTAGTTATTGAGCAGCTATTGCGACAACCTTCCCCGCTTTTGTTGATCAAACAAATAAGCCGTACTTTGAGTTCCAAGTATTACTAGCGCTGACAATACCGCTCGATGAGCCAATTCATGAATTTCTATTTCGAGGACAGCTTACAGCTCCGCGAGCTTAGTAATTTACGTAGTTCGCTGAATCGTCAACCATTTTAGATGCGAAGCAGCTTATGTTCAATCAGTTTGTGGTGGTGGTGTGCGGCGTGACCACTTTTACTGCGCATGCGCAAACCTCTCCTACGCTCTCCCCTCTTTCTCCTCTAGGCATCCCTGCCCGCGGCGTCCACACCCCCACTGCGCATGCGCGTTCCTCCCCCTATCTCTCCTCTCCTACGCCCCCCCTCTCTCTCCTCTAGGCATCCCTGCCCGCGGCGTCCACACCCCCCACTGCGCATGCGCGTTCCTCCCCCTATCTCTCCTCTCCTACGCCCCCCCTCTCTCTCCTCTAGGCATCCCTCCCGCGGCGTTCACACCTCCATTGCGCATGCGCATACCCTCCCCCCTCTCTCTTCTCTCATACGCTCCCCCCCTCTCTCTCGCCTCGCAACGCCGACGCAGGCAGCATCTGCTAGCGAGTTTCTTGATTGAAAACTATCAGTTCCGTGTACGAATACAACAGATGAGCGAAGCTCCTTAGAAATGGTACGCACGCGGCGTTCGGCGTGCACGGCGTTCAATCGGCGTTCAGGACCAATCACTGGGCGGATGACAGTGTGAAGCGATGGTTTCGCGCGTTCGCCGGTTTGAAGGTGAGAGGGCAGAGTCGAAGAAAGAGGGAGATTAATCTGCCTTCGTTTCACATGCGTTCGTATTCTCGCGCTTTGCGCGTCGTGCAGACGCCATCCGCGTTCACGCGCTCATGAAGCTCATTTATCCTCCCGCGTCAGGGGGAGACGCCACAGCAGGCACCGTGCCAGGGAGCTTCAACGGCGACGGCGACGGCGGGGTGCCGGCCTAAGGAGCTTCGCTCCCTAAAAATGAAATAAAAGAAGTCTTCAGTGACTAGCAATGAGGTAATCTACTTCGATAGGTTGCAACACTATCGATGGCCTCGCGACACATGCATCCCCACATCTGTAGATAAAGAAAGCTTCTTCAATTTCTCGCTCCGCCTTTTCGTTAAACCTTGCGAGCACATTTGCTTCCGTCAGCCTAGGCGCGCAAGCCGCATTCCCTGCAATGCAGTGAAAGGTTCGAGCATGGTGGTCCATTCAAAGTGTGCACGTGCTCCTTTTCTGTGTCCGTGCTTTTTGCGCTACATTTAATCATGTAGTTATAAGTGTTGCTAAATAAATCACTACGCAACTAGAAATCGTCGAATTGGGCGCTTGTGCACGCACCTCCTCCTTCATTCGCTCAGTGCCGAACGCCGCGATCTCCTCCATCAACTTGTTCTTGAAGAATCCGTACAGCGCCACGTCCACGTAGTTGGCCGTCAAGATGGCAAGACGGGCCTTGTCCGGTATCCGGCTCGGTAGGAACTGCGAGCTCCGCGCGTTCTGCTGGAAGCTCACCTGCGCAAAGTTTGACAACACCAGTTCAGTTTACGGCAAGAAAGCTTCACGGGGAAGCGGAGGAACGATGCAATCGACCGAGAACGTCAAGGTAACCTAATGAGCGTCTCGTGAGAGCAAAGGCGTTAGCCTGCACTTTCTTTAGCGTCGCCTAAAGGGACTGTCGTTGTTTTGCCTTGTCACGGGTACTATAAAAAATGGCTGCCTTAATTTCTTTGCCTTGTCTTTTCCTCTCTTTCCCTAGTATAATGCGGGCTACAGGCCCGTAGCCAGGAATTGTTTCGGGGGGGGGGGGGGGGGCACTTGTTGAAGGGCCTTAAAAGCCCCTATTTCTATTATTTGTTCTCGTTGAAAAATCCCCCCTTCATCGAAATTTCGGGGGCGGGGGGTAGCCCCCCCCCCCCTCCCCTGGCTACGGGCCTGGCGTGCTATATCACGCATCGTTACCATAACATTGAAGGAACGTCTACATTCTTAAGGCATCGCATTCACAGCGTTGTGGCAACGTTGCGTCAACAGTTGGTGCTACTTGGGTTAGTGTGCAGCTGGGGCCGTGCACGTGATCTTCGCAGTAATCATCAAAGTAAGGAGCGGTTATTCGCCCGAACGAATCAGTACGCAGCTGCGCTGCTTCAGGGCTTACCACGTCCTTGGTGGTCCAGCACAGCGCGTGCTTGAGGAGCACCAGGGACTCGTCCATATGCTCGGCGATCAACACCAAGTCGATCTCGGAGTTGAGGCGCCGGACGAACTCCACGACGATCCGGGATTCGTTCATGACACTGGTGGCGAGACCCAGGTCGAACGCCATCTGGTTGGTGCCGATCCGGCCGTAATCGGTGCGCAAACCGGACAGGTACGACGTGAAATGTCCCTTGCCGTGCGCGTCCTGCGAGGACGCGACAGACCGTTCAGTAGAAGTACCAGCATTATATGTCCACGTGGTGCTTTTGTGATGTGTGTGGAAATGTGCGATTGGTCGAAACAGGAATAACAGCGTGACTGTCATACTCGTAAATCCGAACATTTTCCCATTATTTTCCAGTTATTGCACATACGTTTAAACTCGATTTAACAAAGTTAGGACCACGTTCAAATTACATCGTTATATCGGGAAGTTCGTAAAATCTAGGAATGGATTTTTCGGTCCTTTGAAACCTAGAATTGTAAAGAAGCGACATTGAAAGCTTCGGCGGCACTGTATTTGGCGCTGACCCATTCGTACACGCGTGTGAAATGTTCACCAGGGTGGTCCGAACGCAAAGACTTTTATGTCCGGGCAATGCTGGCAAGGCGGCCGACATGCGAAGACGGAGAGAACGAATGCAGTTATTGTGCGAGCAGGCCTATAGCAAGATAGGTGCGAGGTATACAGTTATTGAATAGGGCTCCCAAAGGGAGCTGAAGGAGTCATGTACAGGCATGCAGTACAAGCTAGAGTTACTATATATGCTACCTTTAGGTAGCATATACAATAACTCTAGGACAAGGGGGGGGCAAGGAGACGATCAGTGCCATCTGTCGCACAAACCATTAATTAACGAAAGCAAACGGCCACGGTGCTTGCTTTCGCTGACGAAGCATTTACAGGTGCAATAAACCACCGCCGCCCCTAGCACGATCTGGTACGTAAGAGCACTACGGACTGCCGAGTTCACTGCATCGGCGCGGCGCGCAGACTCGTCAAAATAAAACTGGGTCGTGTCTATAGGGCGGCTTTGTAATATTGCGGTAGCGTCAACATGCACGCTCGATGAAGAACTCATACGCGTTAAAACTGTAAAGAAATCGCCGTTTTTTCGAGAATTTATTTCAGGAAAAGCTTCGTTGAATCGCGTTTAGTGCCAAGTTGGTTTCGTTATTTAGGGTTGAAAGGGTGCCTGCCGGGCTATGAAAATGTCTTCGTTAAATCGGGAACTCTGTGAAATCGAGTTTTCAACTAAACCCGCAGCGGCGGTTTAGCGGATACACCGCTACGTTGCTCATCTCTGGGAGTTTACTCCACACCACGATGGTCGTAATATTTAAGAGTAAATACTGTGTCTCCCCCTCTCGCTATAGCAACATGCTGCAAAGCGGCGTGCGACAGCGTCCGACCTCCCACCTCGAAGTCGTCGATGTGTATGCCCTTCAGCTTGAGGGTGGCCGCGAGAGACTCGAACATGGCCATGGGCTCTCGCAGTATGGTGATGACGAAGACGTCACTACCGAGAAGCTTCGCGTACTCCTCGCGCGTCGAGAAGCGGTTGTGATGCGCCAGGATGTGGTACTCGCGACCGTAGCGGGCCAGGTCGGGAACCATGTCGTGACGAAACCTTGCAAAAAAAAGAATTCAGGTGGGACAAACGCGGGCAGGGCTGCCGTTGGGTGGACATGAAAAGGCGCCAGAAGTCATGCCAAAAGTAGTCAAAGTAGTCATGTCATTTCATATTGTCGCCGAATTTCTAGCCAAATAGAACACAAGCAGTATTATCAACATAGTCTTTACTATTGATGAATAAATAAAACCATTTTGAATAAGTGAAACCACAAGTTTAAAAGAGAGCCACGGCGCCAACTGGAAATTTTCGTCGCCAACGGGGTCCAAAAGTAGCCAATTTGGCGCAAAGTAGCCACCAACGGCAACCCTGACTCGGGTCGTTGAACCACATACATGCGAAATCTTCAGTGGACCAGGTCGTATAGATTGCATGAAGACAATGCTTGCTATAACAACAGCGGATAGCCGATACATTGCAGTCGAGTTGTGTCCCGGATCTGTAGGTACGTATTCCCAGTAGCGTAAATCCGAAAAAATAATAATAACGAAGGTGGACACATCTTGCCATGACGGCCATTGCGTTTTTATTAATATAGGTTTTACTTTTATTCATATATAAAAAAATAAAAAAAATCGCTATTCGAAAAAAAAAATAACAAAAACTAGCATTATTTTTTTTACATAATATGATCATAGTCAAGCACACGGAATGGCTTCCGCCTAAATGTAGACATAAAAAGTTAAAGGTAGATGATCCGGAATTCTTTTACTTTGCACCTCAAAGATACAATAAAACATTTGAGGCCTGTCAAGCCGCACTATTTCTGAAAGCTCGTGTTCTATAGTGAACTTTAAAGCGAAAAGTAGCTTTTCCTTTTCTACTTCGTGTCTCCTATTTGGAAGGGCTTCAGACATCAGAGTTACGGAGAGTGTACTCAAGCAAATTGACTATGATGTTCCAAAGATAAATCCTGCAAGTGGTGTTCCAGCATGAACACAAGGGGGGGTCAGGATCCCCCAGCTCCCCATGATCTACGCCATTGCATATTCTTGAGGGCGGGAACCAGCTAAAAGGCGAAGGACGTATAGAAGCGGAACACACAACGACTATTTTTCCTCGGAAATGTTTGCTAGCTGTTAGTCCAGTAGTTGTGTATACCACCTCTCTGCGCTTCGTCTTTTGGTTGATTCCAGTCTTCAAGCCTATACATGAGCCAACGTTAGCCATCATTTAGCCATCAATTAGCCAGCATTAGCCAATACTAGCCGACATTGGCCATCTGTTGGCCAGTGGTAGCCAACATTCGGTGGTTCTGACCAGGCGGAAAACTTCACGGACGGGCGAGGTGGGGTTACAGTCTAGTGAGAAGAAAAATGAAGGAGAAGAAAAACACTAAATGAGACGTGGACTGAAGGGGCAAGGAAGGTAAAAAGATATTCACCTTGATGCAGCATTGATGTCGCTCAGCATAGAGTATTGAAAGTTGGGCTAGTTGGGAAGGCAGCATGTTTGGTAACGCGCTGTTTGTATACGCTTTTTCCTTCATGTGTTATTTAAATATTTTTTTTTCACTTGCGAGAAAAAGAGCTCGTCCCTATCCCTTTTGAATTATACTACGTCTTCGTCGTTTTCGCACTCCGCTTTAGGAAATACCTAAGGAGCCCGGTGATTACAAATTTTTGGGGGGTATTATATTATACATTTTTGCCCTCGAAAGACCAACAAATGGCATCGTTAATCACCCCGCGAGCCACATACCTGGTCGGGTGTCCCAGGTAGACATCGCGGGGTCCGATGGCGAAGGTCAGGTTGCGCGAGTAACCGAAGCGCATGATGATATTCTGCACCGACGTGCCCGCGCACTTGTGCGTCTTGATGAAGGCCACCCGGTAGCGCTCCGAGCAGCCAGCGCCGATTCTGCGAATGAGCAACGTGAACTAGAATTCGCCATCACTACGGGAGTGTTGCAGCGTACTTCCGTATACAGTCGAGCATTGCGACCATACATTAGTTCGTTATGTGCAACGTTCGTTGTAACAGTACATATAAATCGGCTCTAACAAACCGGCGGTCTGGTTTGCACAAAAATTCTAAGTATACAAATGCATTATTTTAGGCTTTAAGCCCACTATAAGCGAGGTAATCCTTACTTTCCTTTTGATGCCGATGCCGCTGCAAACTTCGGTTCTACACGGTGTGCAACCAGACAAAGATGCTCGTCTTTTTTGTTTTGTTTTTTTTCGCTGGAGTACCGAAATTTCGGCAGGCTTTTCGAATGATTAAACTCGAAAGAATCACGACAATAAATGTCCTTAAAATGAAGAGTGAGCGAAATACTTTCCTACAACAGATAATTTGCTACACCAGTGTTCGCTATAACGGAGTTCACCGTACCCCTTTTTACCTGGCTTCATCAGGAGGTTGCATATGCGATTGCGCTACTGTGGGCACTGTCAAATTTCTTCCATGTCGTGTCATCCGCTGCGCTGACGATTTGACTCAATCATGTAGAGGCCGCATTACTTTTGTGAGCCAGTCAGATGAGATGAGCTGGTGAATTTGGCAACAAGGTGGATATTGCCGATATCTAGAACATATATAGCATACCTCGCCGCAGACGCTGGTCCGCGCTTCATGCATGTGGTGTTCCATTTAGCATTTTCATATTCACCACTCCTTTATAGCACGATCGTTCAAGGAATATTAATAAAGTGATACGTCGTGAAAGTTTCATGGAGGAGGAGGACAAAACCTTTATTAAAGACCAAGTAAAATTTTCCAATACTATTACTATACTACGCACGAGCTAAAGTTAAACATTTTGGATGACAAAAGTAAACATACTGAGCGAGAAACAGCGCGCCTTAGAATTTTTTGTGCGAGCCAGACCGCCGGTTTGTTAGCGCCGATTTATATGTACTGTTACAACGAATGTTGCATATAACGAACTAATGTATGGTCGCAATGCTCGACTGTATACGGAACGTTACACGAAGCACACAGACACAGCGCTGTGTATGCTTCGTGTAACATTTTGTACCGTCTAGGCGCGCTGTTTCTCGCTCAATATGTACCAACTGGCCCGCCAACAATCTGTGCTGAACATAATGTCAGAATTTGAGCTATAGTAATAAGTAGAGGCCGGAGTTTTAGGCACTAAAAAAGCACGTTTTAGGCGCCAAAAATAGGCAGGCAAAACGCTGTTTTAGGCTTCCAAAATCGTAAATATAGGCACAATAAATTTTCACATAAATTCAAAATATTTCAAACAGAGATGTACGCGACTTGTATTGACGACGAGAAAGCAAAAATGTTATTGTTTATGATGGCACAAAGGTGCCAACGGTTGTGTGTTTTAATATGCAATTGTCCTTTTTCCCGCACGGATCGTACAACTCAGTCTCTCCATTTATTGTCTCATGGTGAGTCAAGTGTCCACCGTGGAATAAACACGCTGCTGGATCTCTGTATTTTCGGTATTCACAGAAGCAGATAGCTAGACCGCTAAATGACCAGAAGGGAAGGATGCCTCGTATTGACTGGGTGTAATCGCATAGGGTCAGTTGCTTCTCTGTCGGTGAACACCTTCAAGTGTTTTGCATGCGCTGGGCGCTCACGGTCACGTCTGCCAAGATTTCCAACGACAGGCGTGCGAAAAGATGTGAAATTTCAAAATGAACGCCGGTTGCCCTTCTCGCCGGCGCGTGACCCGAGATGGAAGGGTTGACGTCAAACAAGGAATGGTCCGGCGTAGTTATCTGAGCTCTGACGTCGCTACTCTACGGCATTGGTTCTGTGACATCGCTCGCTGTAGCGCGTGAGACTGCGACCATTATTCGAGGCGACATGTGTAATTTGTGTAATCTGTTGCTTGAACAGATGGATGAAAGTTGAGAGAAATAATAAAGCACACAAGCGGAATGTGTGTGCTTTTTTATTTGTATTTTTTACTTCGAATCGCAGTGAGATGTGACACTAATCTGCCTCCATTTCTTATGCGTTCGTCTTCTCGCCGTTCCCGCGTCATGCCAGCGCCGGCCCTACGCTTGGCGCGTTTTGGGGGCATCGCCCCTAATAGCAGTTCTAGCTGTGCGACGCGGTCTATCGCGGTAAGGATCCTTGCCAGCCTCACCAAACGTGCGCGCACTGTGGGATCCATCCCACAGAAACAGGCAGTACACTACAGAGAACGCCGACACTACACAACACCACTCACGTGCACGACCTGGCTAGACTCTAACATGGCTCAGGCACGTCATGCGCACGTGACCTTGCGTGCGCATGACGCCTCCTCGCATCATGGTTTCGCGAATTGTAATGGACCAACTTGAAAGGTTATTGTGAATCAACGCTCTTCTTTGGGCACTCAACACCTTCCAGTGTCTAACTACAATTTCTCATATGAGCTTGTGAAGGGCCCTTTAAGAAGTAAAGTACAAACAAAGCAAACCCCCGTGTACATCATATTTTTCTTACTTTTGATGTACACTCTCCTTTTTCCTGACGGCACTCCGTAGTTTGGCATTCGTTCGCCACCTTCCTGTGGCTGCACACAGGGACCTCCTATTTCCTGCCCACTGCCCCTTCCATGTCTTCAAGGTCGTTCACTTCCTTCAGGACACTTGAATGGGCAAACGGCTTTAGATGCCACCCGCCGCGTCCTCGGCCACGGACGCCACTGTCCTCTTATTCTCCTCTCCTCTTCCCATCTTTATTTCCCTCTCCTCATTCCATAGCAGAACGCTGAGACGTGCTCACATTTAGGGTTGCAGAAATAGCGTCTTTTCTTCTCCTGAACCTCTGCTCCTCCAGCCGCTCGCGACATGTCAGCGCCTTGGCGCAACATGGCCGGCGCGTCCCATTTTACGGCTGCTAGCGGTTGTTTTCTGGAAGTTGGTTGAACTAGAGGGCTAGTTTGAACCCCATAGTGTTCCTAAAGGTCAATGTTGCCCGGTAACACGAATAACGGTCTCAAACTGCCATAGAAAGTGAAATTTGAGGTTGAATAGTGTTCATATAGGCACCAATATGAAAAATAGGCATTTATCGGCACTTTAAGGCATTTAGGCACGAACGCCGAAAATAGGCATTTATAGGCGCTATAAAAACACTATAAAAGGCGTTGTTAACCTCTAATTCATGCTCATATATCAACGGGGCACGATAGGAACGCAATGAACAAAATAGGCATTTGCCTAAAATCCGGTCTCTAGTAATAAGCCGTAATGTTCGCATCGCTGCATGCGATTCGCGCTCTGCAGACGCAAAGTGTGTGACGCGGAAGCGCAACTGCTCGTGACGTCACCAACTCACTGCCCGTGTAGCTCCTTCAAAAAGGGTGCTCGCTTTTTTCACAGCGAAGTTGCTTATGCGGAGCCTGTGCCGTCGGCCTCGTTGGCGTCGTCACGCTAAAGAAAACGTCACGTGACCAGGGTGGAGAGGAGAGGGTCTGATAAGAGGAGGAGAGAGGTAAATAGGGTTACTTTCTGAAGTTTAAGGCAGGCGATTCAGAGTGGACTGAAAGTGGGGTCACGTGATGAAGAGACTTGGAGGGACCCAATGAAAGGGCAACAGCTTAGCGTTGTTCACGACGTGCAACTAGCTAGATTTTTTTTTTTTGCTCTTTTCACAATGTAAATCGACACAATACTTTGTAGCTACAGTCTTCACCGAGTCACTGAGACATTACTTCAAATGAATAAACCCGGTAATATGAGGTTTCCTCACCTTCGCAGCATGGAGCATTTGAGAATTTTGCGTAAACACGCACAGTAAGACTCCTTTAGCGTCTCGAGTTGCTAATAAATCGAGATAGTTCTGCTTGTGGTACTGACGCCAATTTTCTAAGCTGACTTTACACTTTCATACAGATCTCCTGTGTACGGAGACTGCTCTGAGCAAGTGAGAAGCTCGGGAAATGCCCGTAAGACACGTTATTTTGACACGAAGGTAAATTTTCGCATGGCGCACCTACTGACATCGACAATAGCCTGACGTAAGGCTACAGTATCGACTCTAGTGATCTCGTGGACAAGTATGACTATACATAGTTGTGACCATAGGCGGAGAGTACGGGGGGGGGGGGCTCGGGGGCTCGGGCCCCCACCCCCCCACCCCTTCTCCCCCCCGGCGCCTGCCCGGGATATTTTTTAAGAGCTTGGCTTAGGTCCCCGTCCATTGACAACGAGCGTTTGGCTTCGTGTCTGGCAGCTATTTATTTCACAGGGGGGCTGTTTATACCCGCTTTTTCATTTCAGGCTTTTAAAATTCCGATCATGGACCAGTGACAAGTGAAACACTCAGTTAATAATTCCCCGCAAAGAGATTTGTACGTGCGGAATAATTGTGTTAACAAACAACTGAGGCAACCTCTTAGTGTTCTATAGTGGTAGAGAATTGTATTTTCTACCACCTGAGAATTATTTTTGGCCATCACAAATTGAAGATTAAAGCTTCCTGTACCAGCATTAGGCCACTGTCTTATGTCTGGTGCAGTGTTGCGGAGTTGCCACTCCGGAATTGGAATGGCTCCGGATTCATTCCACATTTTTGCGACCCCGGAATGGAATGGGAATGGAATGGGGACAACGCTTGGAGGAATGGAATGGGAATGGAATTAAGCGCCTTTTGCACGGAATGGAATGTGAATGGAATTGCGTCTTTTGGCAAAATAGAGCACCTTTTCGTCGAAGCGCTGTTTTTCAAACTTGAAATATTAGTAAGTCAGAGCCTGGAATTTAACAATAAAGCAATATTTTTAAAATGGCTTGGCTGATTACAAGCACGGTAGAGAGAGAGCGAATTTATTAGAAGGCCGAGAGGTCGGCTTGAGCTTGGGCGCTCTGGCCTGCTACTCAGCACAGGCGAAAAGGGAAAGGGAGGAAAAGAGTGATAAAGATGATGATGGGGACAGGAAGGGGTAATGCGTATTTACAATGACCACGTAACACAGTGGTCTTCTTAAAGTGTAGTGTCAAGTCCAGTACTCTTGAGAAAATCTGTAAATGCCCTTGTAGCAGTCGTTGATGCTGTCTGGTCAGACAAGCACGGTACGTTTATAAGCAACTTGCTACTGCAATTCTGTCCTTATATGGGCTGTGTTGCTCCGAATTTTGTCTTTATTCTTCGCGTAACCGCGGTTCTATGCCATTGATATCCGTCATGCGGAACTACGGCGGCGGCATACCCCCCCCCCCCCCCCCCTCACCCCTTCGTCTTGTGATTTTTTTTTCCTTCAGTGGTGCCCCAGCCGCCTGCTGTCTCACAACCCTTCACTTTTTCGTTTTTACTTCTGTCGCCGTCGGCGACTCGGATGCATATTCGAAAAAGCGCTTCTTTAAGCTCTATACCTGACATTGCATACCTGCGCACAGGCGAACACAAAGTTCTGCTCACCTCATCCATGCTTGCGAGGCGCGCATCTGATGGCACCAGGTTCCTGGGGCATCCAGCCTTAACTCGATAAAACTATCAAGATGCCTTTCCTACGTTGAGGAATTAAAGGAATGGAATTGAACTGCCCGGCCATTCCCGGAGTGGGAATGGGCTAAGTTTGTTCATTCCGAGGAATTGAAAGGAATGGATTGCGGCAAGTTCTAATTCCTCGGAATGGAATTGGAATGGAATGGAGGCGTCCATTCCGCAACACTGGTCTGGTGCATGTGTTAACAAAGTAATGCATGTCATTAAAGAAAATAGGCTGGTCCCACTCATCTTGGGAATCTATTTGATGTGATGCAGTCCCCGAGTAGCAGCCTATACGGCATTTTTCGCTTTGAGCCAAGCGTTGCGAGGAGCACCTAAGTTGAAAAATAAATCGGGAGTCATCACAAGAGATATTCATACTGATATCGCGGTGTAGGCGCCAAAGAAAATAAGGTGGTATTAAAGTCTTTAAAGATATTCTTTAATTTAGGAGGCGGACATGCTCTCTCTCTCTCTCTCTCTATATATATATATATATATATATATATATATACATATATATATATATATATATATATATATATATATATATATATATGAAGCGACATGTAGAACACTGTAGAAGAAGAGCAAGCCGGGCCCCGCCCCCTCCGGCAAAATGAAAACTCTCCGCGTATGGTTGTGACGACTAGCCATACTGGAACGTGATGTCACCAGAATTACTAGAGTCAATATAGCAGAGTCTCGTGTATAGACTATTTTACTGACGGGTTTGAGTGCCGCCATGCTGGGCTGTTAACCTTTGTGTTTTGTACATTTAACAACTAAACGAACAGTGTCACGGTAGACGCATACGCATGAAAAAGTTGGGTTGGTGCATACGACGTTTTATGGCCTTATTAATTCACATCGCGATGTACAAAAACAAGAAAACGTCGATCTAACAGCCCAAGATGGTGGCGACCAGATGCCTTACAGAAAATAGTCTATACGGTGTAGCCCTTACCCATAATAGTCGAGGAAGAACGCCGCGAGTGTAACGCCAGTGATGATCGCCGTGATGACGTGGACGGGTCCGCGCCGGGACAGAAAGATTGCCGGGTGGTGCCGAAGACGGTGAAAGATTGCCTGTCACGAACGCGAAACACATTCGAAACGAAACGAACAATCAGGCATCTTATACATGCATGCGTAGAAAGACCAGGCCTATAGTTTGATGAATAGCAGCAGGAAACATGCCGTGCTTACCGGGATCATGATTAGGCTTCGCGAGAGAAAGCGGGACCGGGTGCACGTGATCACGCGATCGTCGACACCTGAACGCGCTCCTAACTGATCTTCTTTTTTCTTTGAAGAGATACGGCTTGTGTGCGAAATGGTTGCTTGGTTGATTGTTTAACGAGATTTTTGCATGGTGAACTAGCGCAACTTACTCGATCATGGGGGACCAGCCATGAATCGCGCGCTTTAAAGGTTAAAAGGAAAAGATGAAAATCAGTGTAACGAAAACTTGTATAGCTTGAGTTGTGAAACTGAAAGCAAACTGACGCATAACTAGGGTAGCATAACTGCATACAACTTAAACAACCTGACACGGAAACGGGAGTTTAATGTGCACTGATTCTTGTCTTATACAGACAATGGAAGAATTTATCAGAGGCGTTGCAGTAGAGGTGCAGCTAAAGAGTCTAAGGCCCATATTCACAAACGCTCCTCGACTCGAAACTCGACCTCAAGGGATCCTTGAGGGCCGTTTGGCGTTGTGATTTCTGCAACGCGATATGTCGCACGAGGGGGGGGCAGAGGGGGGCGGCCGCCCCCCCCCCCCCCTAGTCACCTAAGAACCTAAGAGCGGGGGTGGGGGTGCAAAGTCTGCCCTATACATTGACTTAATAAGGAAGGGGGGCGCTGCGACGAACCTTCGCCCCCCCCCCTGAAAGGTAACCCTGCGCACGCCTATGGGCACGCCGTATATAGGGAGGGCTCCGGAAATTTCGACTACCTGACACATCGCACAACTCAGGCCTCTAGCACTTCGCCTCCATCCAAACGCGATCGAACCCGCGACCTTCGGGTCAGCAGCCGATACTTTAGAATCTTATTATTATTATTATTATTATTATTATTATTATTATTATTATTATTATTATTATTATTATTATTATTATTATTATTATTATTATTATATTTACTTGTATCTTGTACTCGATTGTATTGCAGTGACCGTGGCTTCGCTTGAAAAAAATTGAAGGACACTTTGTACATTCCAAAGTGTGTTCGGCGAAAGGGTGTGGCCATTCCACTGACTATGCCATGTCTTTTATCTTTTACACTCTCCGTGGTATAACACACAAACCGAATGTGTGCGTGTTTTCTTTTTTAATTTTTTACCGCGAATCGCAGCGGGACGCGAGACTAATCTTCCTACGCGTTCGCATGCGTTAGTATTTTCTCGCGCATTGCGCAGCGCGCAGACGCCATCCGCGTTCCAGCGCTTAAATTGACGGACCCTTTGTAAATTCGGAAGTGTATTCCGTGAACGCCTGAGTCCATTGAGACGGCGTCGGTCAGAATGATTGCAAACGCTGGGCACAGCGACGCTACGCAAGCAAAGCGCGAGCGCTGTAGGGTCCGACGCGACCGGCGTCCGTTTGCGTATCCCGGCGGCCACCTGGCTCCGTGCCAGAGCTCGGACAGACGGACGGACGGACGGACGGACGACGGACACCGGACGGACGTGAGCATGATACATTAAAGGCTTTCGCCTTAAAATATGAGGTTCATTCACACAGACAGAACCGCGGAAGCCGCGGTGCGCAATCCGCGACAGCTGGTTTCCTTTCGAAGCGAACGTGTAGTCGTATTTCTCCGCTAATTAAAACATAATAGGCAAATTTGGAATTAAAAGATAGTGCTTCCTGTCTGAAGTACCAAGTCTGGCTGACCAGCGGTGTCGGAATCTCTGATAAAATTTGCCGATACGTTCAAGTTTTCCATTCAGAACCAGTGATGATCACATGTGTCACGTATATGAGGAGACGCAAATAATGATCAAAATGTCCGACTCGGCATCTTTTAATTTCGTGGCCCCGGCGTTCAATCATATCGTGGTTTGGTGACGTCATATGTTACGATGTTATGTTGAACTGTCATTGACTAACCGTCTGTGATATAATAAATTCTTGTAAACACACCACCAGCGTTAGTAGCTATAATAGGAATCGTCATAGGCTTGCGCACGGGGGGGGGGGGGGGGGGCGCAAAGCCTGCTCCATACATTGACATAATAGGGAGGGGGGGGCGCAGAGTCAGCCCCATACATTGACATGATAGGGAGGGGGGGCGCTGCGACGAACCTTCGCTCCCCCCTCCCCCCCCCCCCCCCGAAGGGGAACCCTGCGCACGCTTATGGGAATTGTTAACAAACGTTAACCCTCTCTCCCTCTCTTAGATCACTGAAGTTCCATCCATGGCTTCGGTTTGCACAAAAGACAGATAACCGGTCTTCCATAGTAGAGTAATTATCAAATGTGCTGTTACTATGGGTGTATTACACCTTGTCTGGCGCACCTTCGGAGTTAG
This sequence comes from Rhipicephalus appendiculatus, assembly GCA_030522465.1. Classification (NCBI taxonomy): domain Eukaryota; kingdom Metazoa; phylum Arthropoda; class Arachnida; order Ixodida; family Ixodidae; genus Rhipicephalus; species Rhipicephalus appendiculatus. The sequence continues at coordinate 28,206 of JALIZH010015007.1, forward strand.
AGCCACATCGCTGTCGCGGAAGAATAACGGCATGTTTGTTCAGTCAGTACCATTGGTCGCAATGTACCCGATATAAAGACGTCTGTGACAGACAGAAGCTCGTGGAAAACCTCAGTGTGCAGAGTTCCCGGCTTTACATCGAATCGATCAAGTCCTTTTCGTATACCTGTAGTTGACGAGCTGGAAGTGAATGGCGTTGATGTCTTTTTATGGCGCTGGCACACTGAATCTTTCGTATTACGTCGGAAAAAACTGGAATTTCCAACATTGTGATACTGAGTAAAGAATGAGAAACAAGTTACCTATACTGCTCATGCTACCCTCCCCCCTTTTTCCAACTCTTTTAGAGGTATGATGCTTTTTTAACATGTTTCTTGTTGTTTTGCAGTTACTTGGTAGCGTAAAGTGTATCGTTGTAGCCAGCGTAGGATTGCGTCTAGCGTTTTTATAAGTCGTACTGACGCAATTTATAAGCATTTATAGTGTAAAAGCGCCTTTTGCGTTTGCGTGTAGTGGTTCAATTAACCTTCCTTTGCGGTTGCACTGGATTCACCACTACCCATTAATAGATGACAGATACTCGGAATTGTTGCCCTTTCTTTTCTAAGCACGAAACAAAACACATGCATGGTGATCTTTTATTAGGAACAGCTTACGGCTCTCCTGTAGTATTGACTTATAAATGTACTTACATTACCCTCAGGGCGCATAAAGGCGTTATAGAGGGGGGTGGGTAATACAAAAGAAAATGCCGTAAAAATATAACGTAGACATACAACAATTTAATGAGAATACATGTTCAAACAATATTAACCTGCTCAAGACATAATCGGTTAGTGCAGCCTTGAAAGATTAGAACAACAAAGAGATGAGCTAGTTGCAAAGTATTCATTCTAAAAGACCGAGCCAAAGAGAAGTCTTCTTCCTCTTGCTCTTCGAGCGCCTTGATGATTGTTTTAATACAGCTGAAACTACTTATATAGCATAGCAAACTGTAGCATATTGAACGCTTGCTTGCGCCATAGACAAGTCTTCTTCTTCTTGTTCATTGAGTGCCTCGATGATGATATGAAGTGCGGACATTACTACTGCGGCTAGGGACACACGACAACACAAACCACGTACAAAATTGAAAGATGAAGCAAGCGAGAAATAGAAAGAGAGAAAGAAAGAAAAACATAAAAAGCAAACACAAATAGAGACAAAAAAACAAAGAAAAAAAACTGGAAAAGAGAACAAGAAAGAGAGAGAGGAGGGAGGAAAGAGAAAACCGAAGAGAAACAAACAAGGCTGCCCAGCTCCGCACATCCTTCGGGCTTGGCACCATTAGGGCGAAGCTGCCTTAATTTTTTCTAAACACACAGCATCTAAATGTCTGTTTGTGATATGGGGAAGCCATTACTTGCACCCTGACATACACGGGACAGCTTACCTCTCTCCCACAGTAGAGTACTCTCTAAGTCGTCGACTTTTTCTTCTGGACACCTTTGCGGTGAAGAAGCCTACCTCAGAAGGGGGGCGTTGGCGTGGCCTTGGGACAAGGGGGGGGGGGGGGGAATTGGAAACTCTTTCCTCGCCCTTAGATTTTAAAATTTTACATGTGTATATATACACGCCCACATGCAAACTCAGGTCACGCACGAACATACAAAAAGGGTAGTTGCAGGGTTGCCGTTGGGTGGACTTGAAAAGGAGCCAAAACTCAAGCCAAAAGTAGCCAAAGTAGCCATGCCATTTAATATTATCGCCAAATTTGTAGCCACATGGAACATAAGTGGTATTATGACCAGATCCTTTAATATTGATCAATAAATAATAGCATTTTGAATGAGTAAGACCAATAGAAAGTCACGGATAAGTTGGGAATAAATTAAATGGAAGATTTATAATAAATTCATTACGCGTGCACATATTTTATGCAGAAGATATGAGTTCTTGCCAGACACAAAGTTATGGTAGAATATTCCACCCAGCAAGTCAGTCGGAACATGTAAGTTGAAACAGATTTTCGTTGAAGCTGCAGACCAAATTCTGGTTGTAGATGAACAGGCCAGCTAAATTTTGTTACAGATGTCTGTTTCCCCAAGTTTACACGAGAACACGCACTGCGCATTAAAATTACTCGTAAAATTTGCGCGTAGCATCACAACAGATGGCGGGAAGCTTGAGCTACAAGCTGGCCACGCGTTTAGCCGCTCCATATTTGGAGACGCGCTAAGCGTCGCGTAAGGGTGCCTCGATGCGCACCAGCCTACTGATGGGTGGAGGACGACCGTACGCATCGGTTGAAGCGAGAGAAAAGCTTAAAAACAATGCATTTCGTCTGCAAAAATGAGAAAAAAAATGGCTATTTAATGCGCCAAATCAGCACTTTAAAAGTAGCCAGAAAATAGTCATGGCGCCAACTGCAAATTTTTGTCGCCAGACGGGGTCGAAAAGTAGCCAATTTGGCGCAAAGTAGCCACCAACGGCAACCCTGGGTGGTTGAAACCCATCTCCCGGCCTCGAGTCCGCAAAAAAAAAAAAAAAAAAAATCACGCCATATCCACGAAGTGAATGATGATGAGTGGGCGAACCTCGATCGTTTTCATCCATGGCAGAAAGAGAATGTACGTGTGGTCTGGAACGCGCTTATACTTCATGGTCATCAGCGTCATCGTCATCGTTATCACGTGTAGTGGGTACATTCCACTATACTGGAACGCGCTTATACTTCATCGTTATCACGTGTAGTGGATACATTCCACTATACTGCGTCATCATCTTTATCACGTGGAGTAGTGGGTACATTCCACTATACGTGGCTATCTACCTACCTACCTACTACTACTACGGCAACTACAGAGGAGGGACAGACCCACACTCTTAGGAGCTTCGCCCCTAAAAAAACATTTATGGCTAAGCCGGAAGGGTGCTTAGCCAGAATTTTTTTCCACACCGCAATTTTTTCTGGTGAGGAAAGTGAATATTTAAATTTCCTATGACACTATTCTAAACGCACCTTTATCGGTCTCACAGAGGAAAAAATCGTGAGTTAATACGAAGCGTCGCGCGAGCCATCATGAGGCGGCACCACTCTATATCACCACATGTTCGAGTACACGTGTGGCAGCAGTTGCAAACTAATGTGTACGAGTGCATGGGCGTCCGGACGGGGTGCAAGAGGGGAGGGGGAGGAGGCTGCCCCTCTCTGGAATTTGTGATATTTTTCTATGCAGTGGCAATAAAATTATACATAGCTTGATGAACACACCCAGGTCCCAGTCTTCAGGATTGCCAGCCCATTTCGCATGTTGCCCACTATTGACTAATCCTGCCGGTCATGTCATGACAGTGAACGTAAGGCTGCCCGTGCTGAATGCTCCTCACCCCCCCCCCCCCCCTTGCGGATGCACCCTCCTGTGATAAGTTCTGCGGACACCTTTGTACGTGTGCAAGTTTCGTTCGTTTGTTTTTCTACGAGTGGTCCGTCGCCTGCGCTTGTGAACGAGGGCAATAGGACAGATGATAATTGTGCCTTCTTGTACGTACGTGCCGCTTGCACGATGTTTCTTTGCCTGGTGCAGTTACGGTCACCTGGACCGTTCTCACCGGAAGCCAATAAACTTTCCTTTGTTGGATGGAGCTTCCAGGCAAATTATAGTGAACTATAAGGCAAACTATCTCAGGGTGGGACACCAATGGCTGAAAACATGAGCTTATATTATGGCGCAATTAATCCTTAGGGGTTTTATCGAAGGCGAAAGTTTACCGTCCACCGTCGTCCCCCGGGGTCAACACGAGTGATGCAAAAAATCGTGATCACGTGATGGCGCCCCCACCTGACGTCACATACCACCGAAACTTGTGACGTCGCATGATGACGTCATCACAGTCATCGCCGGTTGGTCTTGGGGGGCCGATCACGGAGGCAATCGCAAACCCAGTGAGGTGCAGAAAGCTTCAATGCCTCTGATCTTGAAGGCAGTGCGAAAACCACGTTAGGTGCTGAGAGCTTTCGGAGGAGTTGGGGGAGGATCAATGCATCGACTGAGAAAAAAAAAAGATGGCGCTTTTGAGCTAGTCATCTTAAAATTCCTAAGGAATCCCGTCAGTTTTCTTTTTCTTTTTTAAAGATTGTAGCCGTCTATATAGGTCATGCGTTCTGGAGCAGCGGTCGTAGCGGACAAGATTCATTTCGAAGCTTGTCCTTCGAAGCTGACTTATAGCACTACTTTGCTTATTATTCCACAAGATCCCACCCCGAACTGAAATCTGGGCGAGTTAGGCGAGCTGCTAGAGGCAGATTGGGTCAGTCAGCGCCAACTCCTCCTACTCACCCCTACAGGCCGCCATCTACACTCACGGCTAGGATATATTGAAACCCGTCCCACGACCTTATCGTCTGCGGTACGGAAAATGCTAAGTATTCATCCCTCGCCACGTAACGTGCACCCCGGGCATGTCAAGGGACGGCGCAAATCCCGTGTACGATACCTCAGCCGCATGCTTGAAGGCATCGAGGAATCACACACTCTATACACGGACATAGCACGCACTCACAAGGGTTACACCTCGGTAGTGTTCGATGGCACCGACTCCCTGCAGGACTGTGCTGCTATGCGTGGGACGAATGCCGCTTATGGTGAAATTCTTGGCGTTGCTCTGGCGATTCGATACGCCGTATGTGTTCGAGGGGAGGTGTATATATTGGCAGACTCATAACAGGCATGCCGGGGCTTTCTGTCAGGACATTGCATCCCAATAGCAGCACACCAAATTCTCAACCTGATTCCGCACACTGAATTAAGCGCTACTTTTCGCATCCAGTTACTCTGGACTCTTGGTCACGCCTCTCTGCCGGGCAACGAACGCGCACATGCTGTCGCCCGCGAAATTCTCCTCCGGGCCAGGGGCGTAGGCAGAAATATTTTTCGGGGGTGGGAGGCACTACTTTAACCTGAAGTGGGGGTCGGCCAGACAGATGTGGTCGAGTGTCATTTCGTGCTCTGTATGCTAGCTATGGCGAAAAAAAATTTCGCGGGGGTGGGGGGGTAGGGGCCCGGTGTGCCACCCACTGGCTACGCCAATGCTCCGGGCGGGCCGGCATGGCGAGGCGACCAGTTCAGGGTGGGGGGTAGTGGGGGGGATCCTCTTCTCACTTACAAAGACATTCTTCGTCATAATACGCATGTCCGTCGCACTCACAGCGCGCCACCGCCATCTTTCTCGCGAGAGAAGGCAATAGCGTTGCGCCAGCTACAGACCAACACTTTCCCAGATCTCGTATCTCTAAGTAAATTCTACCCGCACTGCTATGCAGACCATTGCACCGGCTGCGGAAACTCGCCCATGACCTTCCATCATTTTCCATGTCACGATTGAATGCACTGCAAACATCTTACCTCCCTTACCAGTTTCACTTCACCCTTTACGTAATGAGGAGCTGTGGGATGGTGCTCTCTGTGAGGGACCTCCCGAGGTCCTCCGAGCCATAATACAGCGGGCCCGACTCGTCGCTGGAGTTACTCTAGGGACCCCGCACTAGGTTCCTCCCACGAGCTTCTTCGCCGTTCAAACATCAATAAAGACGTTTTGCTCTCTTGTAAGATTGCATCCTCGAGCAAGTGGCGTGTTACTTGCTTGTGTCTGTTTTTATTTGTACTACTTGCTCAAGTACGTCATCCTACACTGAATTAAAAGAAATGGCGGCAGAGTGGAGCGATTCTTTCGGCTCTGAACACATTTACTGCGGCTAGTCCTTTCGCGCAGTGACGACAACCATATGATATACGTCATGCCTACTTAGTTTGCCTCTAGTATTGCGTTCACCTTTTACGGGGAACGGCAACCCATATCGGAGAGACAGGTTCATGCCGGCTGCCCCCCCCTCCCCCCCCCCCCCCCGGCCTTCAATATTTTTCGATTTTGCTTGCAAACACACGCAAAAGTATGCACAAAGGTTCCTTGAACATACCCGAAAAATATATATGGCTTCGCCCCTGGACCGAACCGGTGGGCTTAATTAGTGCACAGTACGGGGTTGTCGAATGTCATTGACAGCTTCGAATTTCTGTTATGAGTAACGAAATGATGGCTGAATGTGGACACTTGTAACGAAAACGCGGTTATAAAGGACTTCACCGAAGTTTATGATTAACAGAGCGCGCAATAACAACTTGTTATAATTTGTTTCTCGTTTATGTCAAATGCGGGGTTTGAATATTCGCGGTAAGATCCCCGAGTATCCCGCCATCCGCGCCCGTTGCCTAAGTTCCGCTCGTCCTTCAAGACAACTGCGCTTACGCTGCCACTACACTTTCAGTTAAAACATGCACTGCATAATCTTTATTGCAGCACTTGCTCGAGTCAACAGCGACTCGCAACACGTTATCAAAACTGCTGACATGTGCGCGGAATTTCAGGAAGAAAGAAGTTCAGCTTTTTTAGCACCAGGTGTCCATAGCTGAATCAAAAACACACCACACAAAACCTTTCGACAAAGAATATAGTGCACCAAGACATCGTGATGACTTATTTATTAAAAAGTCTGCTTATGTCACATTTATGAAATAAGTTGAAAATTGTTCTATTCGTGCATATATGCTGGTGCGTAGTTTTTCAAGTTGCTAGATTGCGACTTTTGCCGGTGTGGATGGAGTGCCGGCGGAAGGATACAATGCCAGTTGCAAACTTTTTTTTCTCCTGTGACAAGATGGAGCCGTGCGAGACTTTCGCAGCGTTGATGTGAGTCCCCCCATGGGTGTGATTTCGCCCGCACGGGGTTTCGATCAACGTTTCACGCGCTCCGGAAACACTTGACCATCATGGAAACCAGCGCCGGGCTCAAGGACAGCGACGTGCGGGCCGAAAATGAAGCTCTCAAGCAGGAATTGGAGCGGCTCCATCGCGAGCTCGCCCAAACCAGCCACGAAAAGATCCAGTCGGCGCAGTACGGTCTCGTCCTGCTGGACGAAAAGCAGGCCCTGCAGCAAAGATGCGACGAGCTGGAAGCCATGTACGACACCACCAAGCACGAGATGGAAATACTTAAAGAGGTAAGCGCACGGGAGTCGTGACGCATGGTGCATCTATCTATCCCTTTGACGTGAGTGGTAGGCGTGGTAACCGGTTTTTGCACGAATTCGCGTCGCGATCGCAAATCTTTTTTTTGCGCCTTAGTTCCGCCTAACATTCCGCGTAACTTCGCGCCGAGCGTTTCATTCATGCAATGTTACACGTGGATGCACCGAGGGTGATGCGCGAAAAGTCTGGTGTATTAGGGTTAGGCGGCGCTGCCGGCTCCTTTAATTTCTTTCCTCTTGCAGTATTTAACGCTTGTGCGTTGGCGATTTTGCTTGAAGGTCGCATCGTCGATTCGTTATTTGTCCCAAGAAAGCTTCCGGAGTTCTGTTTTGCCTGCGTTGGCGTGTTGCGCCGATTACAGCGCCAGCATTTGCGCTTGATTTCCGCCACGGCAAGCGGCTAGACGCGAAAAAAAAAAAAAAGTTTGAAAGAATGGAAACAAGAACTAACTTCTGGCATACGAGGGACGCATCATGCTGTTTATAGCAAGTAGGGCTCCCGTTTGTTATCTTGATTTGTAGTTTCTGTACGAGGGGCCGTAATTAAAGAGAGCCGCCCTAGAGACCGCTTAAACGCATCTAGGTCGCGTGGAAGTGTAGCGAGCAACTCGTGACGTGTTGACACCGAAACCGTAATGTTCCGCGCATTCTTGCGCGCTCCTGGCAGTGCACGATCCTTCCTGTGCAATAAGAAAAAAATAAATGAAAGTGATGAATATCTCTGCGCGTTTGAAAGCTAAACTTCTCCACTGTGGACGATTGCTTCCTCTGTTGAATTTTACGAGCGCATATTTGCTTGCTCATTAAGCTTCTTGGAGAAGTTTAGAGGTGAATGAATAGTGGAAGCAAGAATGATTGGCGAACCAGGCCCAAAGACATGCACACTTGCATGCAATTCTCATGACGGCGAATGTTAATGGTGTAAAACAATGTTGCCCATGCCTCTTTTCAGTCATTCGCTCCCAAGTGTTCGCATGTCTACACTCAGCTTACCTTGATAGACCTGATACAACTCATCGTGAGTTAATATTTAAAAAAATTCAGTTCTGTAAGAACGGGGATCACAAGTGTAAGTCGTCATGGCTGGCTAACATTTATTGAGTTTCTGGATTGTCTCAGATAGACATATTGTGAAAAATCTGGAGATCTTTGTCATTCAGCTCAACAGGTGGTGGTGTAACTTTGAATGTTGCTGATAGAGTCGTTTGGGCTGGGGAAGTGGGTATCTGTATGAATGCTGTTAAATTAATGACAGCCGAAAGCATCATTAGTGCGACGAAAAATGAATTGCGAGAAGTGAAACGATGCGCTACATAGATGAATAGAGACAAATGACACAAGAACACGAAAGGGACAAGGACCTGTGTTGTGTCATTCGCCTCTGTTCATCTATGCAGCACATCATTTCACTTTGCAGTGCCATACCAACTAGCCCCGGTGGAAAGCACTTCTAAACAAAAAATGAAGCCATGTTCACTAATTTGTGCATCTTCCCAAATAAATGAATTACCATAGGAATCTGTGCTGATAAAGCTTCATTTGTTTGAAAGCATACCGTACGACACCCATACCTTGCGTAATACGCAGTTTGTAAGTTTCAGTCCCACCAACGGCAAAGGTGTTTTTTTGTCCACTTTGATTAATTTCAATTTATTTCATAATTACCGTGTTACAGTTTAAGGGGCAGACAACCACTCAGAACACGAATTCAAATAACCCAACCACTGGAAAGATTATTGTCTTGGCTAAAACGAACGTTTATTTCATCAAAATCACGAAAAATGACTTTTGGTGCCCCTTGTGAACACGAAGATGCATGTGATTCCGATTGTGGGACCTTTTTCTGGTTGTATGCACTTAACGGTCTCTAAGTTAGTGTTGAAATGGCAGTATACTTTTTTTTATTGTAATCTTTTCTAACATTAAAATGTGCACACACCCCTTCGTTTGTACTGAGCAGAACAGCGGTGCCCCCTTCGCTTGACGTATGATCCGAAGCACTTGTCTTAGTATTCTTTCTTGTGTTCGTAGTTTTATTGCTTGTGCTAATGTGTCTAAGCCAGTTATGCGCGACCAACCAGCCCAACCATTAATTATTTTAGAATATAGATCTGATGCTTTGGAATTTTCGACAGGCCCTCGCCAAGGTGCAGACCAGCCAGAAAGTGTCCACGACCACAGGCATTGAACAGGAAGAGAGCCTTCTCCAGGAAACTGCGACCAAGGAAGCTTCGCTCACCTCTTCTCTCCAGGAATTGGAAAAGGAACTGAAACAGGTGAGGATAGAGATGATCTTTATTAAGGCGAAAGCCTTACATACCTCATCAAAGGCGAAAATTGACCGTCGCCATCCCGTGTCGGCAGGCGTCCAGCGGCATCGGGGACAAGTGGTGCGAAAAATTAGTACATGTGATGGTGTCATCAGGATGTCACAGATCGCCAAAATCTATGACGTCACAGTGACGTAACGTCACATGATGACGTCATCGCATGACATCATAGCTTGTTCAAAGGGGCTGATCACGGAAGGCAGTGCAAAACCAGGTGACGTGCCTCCAATCTTGGAGGCCATGCAATACCACATTAGCCGCAGAAAGCTTTCGGAGGGTGGTGGGGCAGGATCATTACATCGAATGAGAAGAAAAAGAAGATGGCTATCGCCTTTGATTTGTCTTAGGTGAATGCATGAAGGACCTTGTGAGTTTTTTTTGGGACTCGCTGAGGACATTAGGTAAATGTTTCCTCTTGTAGGCTTACCATTGTATAATTCACCTGCTGCCAAAACGTAGAATACATTTGCGTGGCTACTTTCAGCATACGGATGAAACGTAATGTTAGGTATTTGGTTGAAGATAAAAAACAGGAGACACTAACAGCCTGAGATAGTGGTGCTACTAGCGCTTCCATGAAATCATCTATATTTTTGTTAATACAATTTACTGACACATATTTTTCGTGTTGTCAAAATAGCAAGCCGCATTTCATCGATGTAAGACTGACACTTCTCATGCGGGAAGGTTGAAGAGCGCTTGTGATGCATTGAAGTTGGTATTAAAGCTGGTCTTGAAAATCTGGACCTGGAGTCATTGAAGTTATCACAGTGCTACATTCCAAAGGAAAAGCCTGCTGTCTGCAGTTGAGAAGTATGGTTGACTGGGATGACATTGCACTTAAACAAGCAAACAAGGTGTGCACGAAATTTTTTAGGGCACAGTGATTGCGGGAACACAGCCGAAAAGTGTACAGTTGAACCCCTCAATAACGGAAGTCCTCAAGAACGAACTTCTCGCGGCAATGAAAAAATCTGACGTCCCTGGCGAACGTCCATAGAGTTCAATGCATTTGCCCCCCTCTTGACGATGAGCAGTTTTTGAAAAGCACTCCCACAATTACGAAAGCTTCAGGTAGTGATCTGCGACATTTTTGCAAAAAAGCAGATCAGAAAAGCATTTGCAAAAAGCAGATAAGAAAACAAATTACTGGGGGGGAAAAAATGCTGTAATGCGACAAACTTAATCACAAGGTATGACTGTTACTGACTTATATGACTGCATGAGCACTGATTATTAGCAGATGGAGAAAACAGGTTCTGAGATGCCTAGTGTCTCCCTAGCTAGAACAACTCCCAGTGCCTCACGGCATTGCTATCATGCAGAGCGTTCCAGAAGCAGCATTTTTTTAAACCTGGGGGTGCTATCGCGGAACGATTCCTTTTTCTATTCCAATTCTTTTCCGCGTGACGTCGAAGCTTACGTCAGCAGTGGGCGGGAACGCGCGACGCCGGCTGCCATTGTGTGGTAACGTCATTTTGACGTCACGCTTTTTTACGGCTGCTTGATGGACAGACGCTTCGACCAATCACAGACGGCTAATGGCGGTGAAAAGAATAGAAAAAGGAATAGAATCGTTCCACGATAGCACCCCTGTAGGATCGGTGCCCCAAAAATTATACGCTTGGCAACATTGGGCAGTTAATGAATGCAATTGTTTTGAATGTAACTGAATGAATGTAACTTAATTTTTAATTCTGGTTTAGGTTTTGTAGGTCTGATCCGGGCTATGCCTGTAACACCTGTTTCAAAGGGCAAGGCCACAGACATCATCATCATCAATGTAATGCAGGTTATAACAGGTTTATTCCTTGCATAACTTGCGTTGTTGCTTTACAGGGATCTAAAGCAGAACTGAGGCATAGCTGGTGAAAAAAGGAATACTAATGCTTGTAGTTTGGCTCTGGGAGTGGTGGGGGCTAGAGCACTGCACGGGCCGGGATTTTCAGCCGGGCCCGGCCCGGGCCCGGAAGTTGTTTAAACTTACCCGCCCGAGCCCGGCCCGGTGATTCCAAAGCGAGACCCGGGCCCGGCCCGCACCCGAGGAAAAAATTCGCCTACCCGGCCCGGCCCGGCCCGACCGAGGCCCGAGCCAATAATCTATGTGGTTTCGCCCGAACACGAAATCGACAAGGTGTTTTAAGTGACATATATGATATATCTACGCTTTGGTGGTGCATGCTTCGCTAAAAATTATACTTTAACCTATGGTGATTTTTTGTAAAAAGGGGCTCACGGTGAAGACAGCTGAGTTTATATACTTGATGCAATGAATGTTTTCTGGCAGTGGTACACTGTACCTACTTTTTCTGCAAACACTATGGGGATGCAATCAAGGCTTGAACGGACACCCGTCTGGTCCGGAAGAATCATTGAATGAAAAGATGAGGACACCGACCACAAGGGAGTAAAAATGCGTTGACGTTGCGGGACCCATAATGAAAGCCTTGTTCACAATCGTTGTGAAGAATGCTCTAGTTCTAGGTGCCGAAACGTCAACGATGGGGATCATCAAGGGCGTTTCGCCGCAGATATTGTAGCAAGGAAAGTGATTAGCAGCATGAGTTCAGTTTCAATACATCGCGCAACAAAACCAGAGGACACAAGGAACAGAACGCTCTCTTCCCTTTGTTTACATTGCGGTGAATTAATATTTAAAGCATGCTCTAGCGACAAAGCCAATCGTGCACCCTTCATGATATGTAGCGCCTGTCTTCAGCATAGTAGCCCCTTGCCACAGCATGAGAAATAGAGAAGGAAACCAAAATTTGTTACATTCTTGTAACTGCACTAACATAGACAAAAGTTATAATGAACCGAGCGCACCACGTGTACTTTTAGAAATACGTATAAGCAGCCGAAACGAAGAAAAAAATATTTGTCATAGCATTCTTTTTCATCTATCCCACCGCTGCTAGTATATACACTCTAGCAGTTGTTTGTGGCATATTTTACAGCTTGTTTCTTCACATGTCATTGAGCAAAAAATCAAATTATGCGCTGTTGCATCACATATCCTGACGCCCTTAAGTTTCTTGCACTGCTTACGCTAGCAGGGGAGTACATCTGCCTTGCGAATCGTGAAGGCGTCGCCAGTCGTTGCTTTTAACTTCCACCCCTGGGGCAAATTTAGGATGTATCTGCGGACTTCTGCACAATGGACATAGGTGTCCAGCTCTTGCCTTCATTTCTGTCGTTCCCGAACGTCGCGCCGGTCTTCAATGCCATCTATAAAACTCCTCTTTGAGGGTTTCTCCGCGCAGTTTTCAGCAGTGTATGTTATGCATGTTTTGCACCACGCTCTCTTGTTTTTTTTTCCCCCATATTATAATGGTGTACGCCTTCCTAACGATGTTGCACTGGTATAGAAGGTGGTCATTGGACTATACGACTGACAGGAGGAGGACGAAGAGATCTCGATCTATTTTCAGGGTTTGTTCCAGTTTGGTAATACCTGGCGCGAATAAGCTTTTCGACGCTTACTCGTATGGTTCCAGGTAAAGGGACATCAATCACATGGCACGGAATTCGTAATTGTCTTTTTTCAAGCCAGGCATTTCGTAAGCAAATATACTTTGCCCGAGGCCTTGTTTAATGGACCTATGCTATTCCTGCACATTTCAACGTTGTTGCGGCAGTATCATGTATCTCTCGCACAAATAGCGCAGGGGTCTCAAACACGCGGCCCGCGGCCCGCACACGGCTGCCTTCGTCCGATTTTTTTTTCTTTTTAAGTACTTCCTTAAGCTACATAGACATGACAGGTCTAAAACATTTTCTTGTCAGACACCCCATGCGTCCACCATGCGTTCATACTTAGCCATGAAAGAAATTTCTATATTTCAGAATCGGCGTCCAGATTTCAGTCATTTTGGAGATAGGTATAAATATGTTGTTAGAATCTCGCCACCAAATACGTTTCAGAAATGACCGATATATGAGCTATGGGAAATGTATTTCAAATGACAAAATCAGGTGACATTTGGTACAACCTATTCCGCACCCCCCACCCCTCCTACCCTGGCCTTTGCGGGACTAAATTTTCGTGAATGCAGACCGTTAGCTGATGCGAGTTTGAGACCCTTGCTATAGCAGAACAAGACGAAAGCTGAAACGCTAACAATGTGGGCGCACAAGGCAGGCTGTGCATGTACATCTCGCGTGACATGACCACTGGGAGCCGTGACAGAGCCACGGAAAACAAATGCCTTTATAGGGATCCTATGTAACGAGACTCCGTGCAGTCCTTTCGTTTTAGTGGAGGGCTGGAATATTCAAAATCGTTTCCCAGCTTTAGAGCTCTTGCGATGATAAGTTATAAATTTATTATATTACCTTAATTACTGTGGTCACAGAATACCGACAAGGGTACCAATATGGGCTTGTTGGTTCATCGTAAACTGGCTTGTAGCATAGCGCAGAAACACACAGGGACAAAGAATAAGACTGGACGAACACAAGCGCTTGTGTTCGTCCAGTCTTATTCTTTGTCCCTGTGTGTTTCTGCGCTATGCTACAAGCCAGTTTACACAGAATACCATTTGGGATGTAAAATAATAAAGAATGCGAATAAAGCCCAGAATAGCCAGATGTTAACTATGTAAGCGTCTGGCCTATTTACTTTTAGCTCGCCCGTTTCAGATAAATCAAGTAGTCCCATACGCAAGAAGCAAAAGAAGTTCAGTACTTGTCCATCATAGAACTCCAAATAGCTTGCCCCGCAAAAAAGAACCATTTTTTTCGAGATAAAATGTGAAACATATATGTATGAGCCATTTCTCTGGAATAAACTTAAAGGGACACTGAAGAGAAGAATAATTTTTTGATTATCAGTAAATTACTGTTTCACAATTCCAAAGTAACCACGCTCGCCGTGACAAGACTTCGTAAGCGCGGAAATGCGGGTGGCGACACCACCTTGAAATTCGCGCAGCAGAAGTCGTCACGTTATAGATTCTTATGGCATCTACTGGGGCCTACGTAGATCCTAATCAGTAAAAATGAAGTAAATTGACCTCTGAGTAGCCCATAGACTTAACATACCACATTTCAGGAAATTTTGAAGATCCAGTGCCCCCAAAATACGACGAATACAGTTTGAAATCCGTGACGCCAAGCGCGGAGATTACAGCACGAAATTCTAAATGGAACATTGGTCTTGATTTTTTTCCTGTCCGAATAAACTTACGGTGGTGAAAGGAATGATATTCAAATTCTCAGAATACACATTATTAGTCTAAACCACTGTGCTGACACAGTGGTTTAGACACTGCACAGTGTTTCACTTTCGTGTCTCTTTAAGAATCGAGAAAAGTCCAGGCCCGGCCCGACCCGAGCCCGCCATCTCAAACCCGGGCCCGGCCCTAAGCCCGGAGCTTCAGGCCCGAGCCCGGCCCGGGCCCGCCGTGAAACCTAATTTACCCGGCCCGGCCCGGCCCTACGTGGGCCGGGCCGGGCCCGGGTTTTCGGGTAGGCCCGAGCCCGTGCAGTGCTCTAGTGGGGGCTAGCGTCTCTTTTTAATGGCTGCATGAAGCAAG